>JASDQU010203154.1:0-18957 GCA_032191745.1 Picea mariana | reverse complement strand
CCATCTTCGACATAGCAAGGAATGTTTTCCAGAACTCTTTCTCATCCTGAGAAATCCCTTCTTCTGATGCCATCTTCTCGCTGTGAGAAGCTCTCTTTCTCAATCCAATTAATGGATTCTCTGCAACAAGCTCACCTTCACCACGCTGTAGCTTTTCCCTGGTTAACATGCAAAACTCAAATCCAAACGTCAAGTAGCTCTGATACCACTTGATCCGTAGGATCTTTTAATGACTATGGTTGAGTTTTTAATTGCATGTGTTAATTAACCCTTTTAAGAAGCTTAATGAAAGAATGAGGAAAAGAGAGGAATTATGACAACCATATACACATATGCAGATCTGAAATGAAGTAATAAACAACAAACCATAACACAAGAATTGATAACGGAGTTCGGCACAACATTGCCTACGTCTTCGGGCCTTTGTCTTTGTGGGGGAGGCTTCTTTATTTCTGTTCAAAAGCTAAAAATTACATTGCAGCAATGCCAATTGGCTACAAGACTGATCTGGTCATGTTCTTCCAGATCTCTAGAACCCAGCAAAAGAAACGGCACGCAAAACGGATGACCGGAGCTTCCAGAAATGGCCCGCAGGCGTCTGCTCCTCAATAGCTTCCCTGCATAAAAATTGCTTTGGCTTGGATTCCCTTCAGCATAACTCTGCTCTGACTATCCTCCCATGGCCTCAAATAGGCCTAGTTTTTATAGATCTGAAGTTGGTTATCCATCCCCAACTTCCTCCCAAAATTTGGCCTCCAAAAATGCCCAATATCTCTAAAAAATGGATAAAATCCTCCATTAACAGGCATAATTAATTAAAAATCCACAAAAAAAAATCCAAACCATATTAAAAAACCACTTTTTTGTTTTAAATTTGGGCGCAACCCCTTTTTTGGCACGCTCCTGGTCATATGGGAGGCGGTGGCTGGGTGCTCCACCGGTTGTGCGCTGGCCCCCCTGTCCGGGCTGGCTCCTGGTCATCGGGCGCTTGCATGGGATCGGTGGCTAACAAACTAACCCCCCGCGCCCTTAACTCATGGTCCGTTGGCAGTAGATAGCACCAAATTCCCAACAAACTGGGGCTAGTCCCCATACCTTCGCACCTTGGCTCCTGGTTCTTGTGGACGTTCCGGTCGTGTGTTAGTGCCGAGGGATGGGGCTAAGCCCCAGCCCTTTCCCCCTCCAAATATTCTTTCAACCAAATTCAAGTACAATGTTTGCCATATAGTTAATAAGCACCACCAATGGAGTGGGTGGTTAGCCCGGTCCTGCCAGTCCATAGCCTGAAGGAGGTCAGGGGTTCGACTCCCGTGGAGTCCATAAAATTTTACACTACACCGGATAGCCAACCACAGGGTGCCATGTGGCAGCCCATGACTGGGCCACGTGGCACCTCTCCAACCAATCAGACTTTTCCACCTGTCAAGCACCGAATGTTCCATGTGTCTGCCACGTACTCTGCCACCTGTCACCGTACCTGCCCAGTCAACCTGCTGATGTCATCCATGCCACGTCAGCCTGTGCCACATGTCACCCTTACAGTGGTGACATGTGTCACCCTCTGACTGGTCCAACTGTACCTATCATACACCACATCACCTACCATGTGTCATCACCAGAAGCTACCACGTTAGCTATACGGCTGTACGACCTGTACAGTCAGCCTACCACATGGCACTGTATGGACTGTACAGTCACCCATTTGTTTTGCCTGTTTGGGTTTTCGGATAGAACGCAATATATTTCGCATACGAAGCCCGTTTGACGAAGTAAATATATGTCCAGAATCAGGAAGACGAGACAGACGCAATGGCACTGGTTTAGTCGGATTCCAAGCACTTTCATTTTTGAGCCCTGTCAGGCTCCTGGATCAGATTTCGAATCACACCAAGATGACCTCCTTCCTACAAAGTTGTCCCAACCTGTAGATAATAACCTAGTTGTAGTAAATTCTCAAGAAAACCTCCAAACTGATGAGCAAGGTCCTGTAAGAAAAACCCAAATGCAAGAATCTCTAAAGGGTCTGTCAAATAGCTGGATCGAACTGTTCCTCGAGCAATGGTGTGCCCCTGTAGAAAAACCCTAACTGGTACGACCCTGTTGTTCTCCTGAATAGATGATGATTGTAGACTGGTGTGGGTGGAGTATTTCATCCCCGAGACCAAGCTTGGAACAAGGTGAGTGGAATCTTTCACCACTGAGTTGTTCTCTAGGGTTTGTAATCTCAAAACCCTCAAAACAGTGTGCTTAAGAGCTCAACAAGCAAAATACCAGATATCCAAGATGAAATGAAAGGTGCGCCCTAGCCTTTCTTTTATACCTTCATTCCATTTTCATGTTGAGTTAGTTTAACCCCAGGTTCAACTCCTAACTCAACCTCTACTGTTCTAATTCTTCATTGAGTTACTTTTTGCCCTTTTTCCCTTTTTCTTAAGTCAACTTCAAATTATAACATTAGTTTGGTTGACTTTTCCCCATGGTGTGTGAGACTATGGTCTAGTGGGGATGTCTAGACCACTAAGTCTTCCCAGATGACATCGGGCTGGTAGATGACCCAGGAAGAATGTCACTGCAGAAGTAAGGCGAAATATATTAATATGGGGTTAATATGCAAAAGAGGATGTCAATCCTACTACATTTTTTATAGATGTGATACTCTTGTTTAAGGTTTTTCATGGAGCATGTATAGTTCAAATATGGGACTTAGAAAATCCCACAAGGCACCACCGAAATTGTTCATGAATTAGTTTTCTTTGAAATTTATAAAAAAATCATAATGTTTGTTACATATTTCTGGAATCTGTTACATATTTCTGGAAATTTAAATGTGTTTTTCATATAGACTAGGATTGGGGCTCCCGTGGGCCATAAAAGAAATAAGTACAAGATATAGGACTGTAGAAAGAAGAGGTGTGCAGTGGTAGAGAGGAAGACTTGAAAAGAAGAAATTGGAAGTTATCAGTCTTTGGTTAGAGATTTCTATTTAAAGAGGTGGAATAACTGGATTGATAAAGAAAGCAAGACGTGTTCAGTAATATACTTACTATGAAGCCTTTTTGTTGCTCTAGTCGACGATCACTGGAATCGTGCCAACCAGTTGTTTCTATTTGTCGGTGAGATTGTCCATTCTCCTTTGGAGCCATTCTTGATTTCATCCTAGATTTCTATGTTGAAAAGTTCGTTTTATAATTTCCTTAGATCCATAGAAATAATATGCAGAGCATGTTCAATTTCTTCATTGTTTGTCGAATAGTCCACTAGCCAGATCTCCACGTCATTTTGACCATATTCAACGATGTTGTAAAACTTTTTTAAAGACAACCCCTTTAAAATATCAACTTGTTCATCAAAGGATTGCTTGGTTAAGGATAAGGAGTTGATAATTAAGTTTGGGTATTGAACCTCGTTGGTACTTCCGACTAAGTCTATTTCGATATGGTTTCTGAATAATTATTATTTCTCTGATATGGCTTGTTCACATGATTCAACAATGAGGTGTAGGTTCTTAACTTTCTCTTTCCAACATGCTTTTAATTGTTTGATCTGGTTTGGGGAGGGGAGATATTTTTGTCTTCTTTTCAGATCTGAGATGTTGATGACATGGTTTCCAAAAGGGATCACCGTCTCTAGATAGAAATGTTCTTCATTTTTAAATTCACCTGCAAATGTTCGTGCGAAGCATGTGCCCTCGTTCGAAAGGAAACTATATTTTGTGATGTTTCCCAGGCTTCAGTAATTAGCTCCATTATTTTCTTGATATTCTTCTCTAAATAGCCTCTACAGGATGTGAGGAGGCTGGAGGATCCTTTTAACTTGGTTGCAAGGGTGGCAGGCACGGTTTTTGCTAAAGGACTGGCAAATAATGGGGTAGGAATCAAAGTCTCCTCCAATTCCTTGATTCGACCGTTCAGTCTAGCATTCTCCACTTCAATTCCTCCAATGGAATCATCAAGAGCATTTGCAGTTGCTTGATGAAATCGAGAGATTTGGGACAGTTGCATGTTCCTAAGGTTAATCTATGAATGAGATTTCTATTTCCTATTTGTTACATGTCTCTTTTCAATAATTAAATTTTTAGATTGCCTGTCAAAAACAACACACTGGAATACGAAGGATTCATCTTTGTAAAAAATGTTGGTCTCAGCTATTTCTATTTTGGAACTATGGTGCATCACGTTTGTGGACTGATCAAATTTGCAGAACATGTCATCCACGACAGTCTCAAGTTCATGTTCTCATTTAACTTTCGGGCTCTTCCGCCTTCCCTACAATGTTTTTTCTCTTCTTCATCATGGGAAGCTTGCAAGAACTATCAATTTTTCCACGAGGAGGGTTCTTATCTCCTCCTCCATTTGAAGATTTCTGGGTTGATTTTATACTGGGGTGGGCCGTTGAAGCAATGCTCTGTGATGTCGTGCTCTTGGGAGTGCTGGTCGGGGACTGGACACTCTTCTCACAAGAACCTTTTCCCTGTTTTCTGTACAATTCAGTTGTGCTTTGCAATGTCTCTACATTGCCATCATCAAGAGGATGAGTGTTGTCATCATTGTCTCTGTCTTTGGTCAGGCGTGTATGGATAAAATAACTGCTAAAGCCAACTGCTAGTAAATGTTCTAGAAAAATCCCATTAGGGTCGAACCCTCTTAGCCTTTCAACATATATTAGGTTCAAGTTCTTAAAATGGCCCGCGAATTCATCAATCTTGTTGATGTTCTTGAACACGAAGTCCCTAACTTTCCAGGGCAGAGGAATGAACTGTTTTTTTTCTCTTTCCATGGAAAAAATGCAATGAGTAGTTGTATTGCCTTTCTATTTCTGTAACAAACATCTTGTCCATGATGTGACATGGAAGGAAAACAAGATTTTCCTTGGAGCTAAAAATCATTATTACACTGTAACTTTCCATTTGTTTAAGTGTCCCCTTCTTTTCAAAAAAATTGGTTGCCTGGCCAAACATACAGGGAGAATCCTTTCCTAACAATATATCTTTGAAAACCGAGACAAAGTCATTAAAAACCTCATAAAAAAAATGGGAGGCCTTGTGCCTCCACAAGGCCTGGTACCAAAACGTTACTGGGTCGAATTCATAGTTTGTCTTCTTGGACAGACAGTTTTGGAAACGGACAACAATGCGCTATCGCAAAAATAAAGTAGGATGACATATAAAATTTATTATCTTCTTTGAATCGTGACAGTTGGGAAAATATTTCAATGGAAATTATCTTCCCCCAATAAACAATGGATTGTTCCTTGACTGTGAATTACAAAATACAAAGAGCCATGCAGGAAATTCTTGCTGTGGATTCATTTCCCGTTATTCTTGTAAACAACCAGGCAATTTCCTAGAATGGATTTCTAAAGGAACTGACCTGCAACTTTGTGATATCTTCAGGAACTGTTGTCGGGTCTTCAAGGAACTCGGGTAAGAGGTCCAACTCGTTATCATGTTTTTCTAGGAAATTCTTGTAGTCTTGTCCTCCGAAGGTCAATGTTGGCTTCTAAAATCTTAACATCTTGCAGAAGACCTGAGGTGACAAAGAAACAGGAGAATGGTCGCGCAGTGTAATAATTCTTTGGCTTGAAATATATTTTTCGGTGCACCAAGAGACCACCTCCTTACAGTGAAAAACCTCAAGGACGTAGCCTGCAAAAGAGATTCCATAGGTCCAAATCACTTCGTTCTGGGCGGAACGAGATGAATAGTAAGAGTAGGCCCTGGACCACTGGAATTTCTAGTCCTCGCGTCCTAAGATATTTACTGTATCTCCACAAAATTGTTGTCAAGATGCTGCCATAAGTTTATGAGAACGTTCGTTTTCTCTAGACGATGTTTAAAATGAAGAGTTGGAAGGGATAATATAACCCTCCACAAATCTTGGTCCATTGCGTGTGAATGGGAGATCTCCTCGATCCTTTCCCTCATTAATGACAATCTCTACTTTTGTTGCATGATGTGTTGTTAGCATTAAAATATAGTAATTGCATACCTAGAAGTGCAGAGATGGAGGGTACGACGAAGAGAAATTAAGGATTGGATATTTCGTGAAAGCGCCAAGGTGACAACCTGTGAAAGACATTCCATGTTGTTTGAGATGAACAATCAGAAGGGATAATATAACTCTCGACATATCTTGGTTTAATGTGCATTAATGAGAGATCTGATCGAGCGTTTCGCTCATTAATGTCAATGTTGATGGTTTCTGCATGACGAGTTGTTAGCATCAAATATTACTAATTGCATATTTAGAAAGAAGTACGAAGGTCACAGGGACGGGAAAGAGCAATTAAGGAATGGATAATTATCGAAAGCAGTTGAATGGACATCAAAATAAGGTTACATGGTATAACCATGAGAGGTGAGGGCTCGAGGGTCAAATTGTTTGTCTCAGAAGTTTTTGAGTGAAAAACTCATAACACGGAAGAGGGCATGATGGGACAATCCAGAGGTCAATTTGTATATGGCAGAACTCTCGGTACTGTTTGCAAGCCACAAAACATTGGAAGCACAATTGTGAGCCCACCTTTCTGGGAACCTGCAATCGAAAAAGTGGCTAAGTATGGAATAGGGAAATGGTAGACTGGACTCGTTTTCGTTAATATATTGAAATTTGTAATAGATATTCCATTATGTGAAAAGATATTTTCTCCATATTTTTGGGCATTTTGTGTGGAGATAGTCAATGTGACTGTCTCGTTGAGACTTTTGCTTATTAATGATGGCTTGTATGGTTGTTTAATGATGAACTGTTAGCATTAAACCTTGGCACACTTTGAAAGAAGTGCGAAGGTGGCGGGAAAAATAAAAAGTGACTAGGAATTGGAGATTTCGTGAACCCGCTAACTCGAGGATATGCGAAAGAGATTCCATGAAATGGGCAAGTATGGAAAGCGGTCGGACGAGCTTCAAACTAGGGTGACAATGGTTCCCCAGGAGAGGTGACGCCCCGAGGGTCAAATTGTATGTCTCGAAACTTTTGAGTGCAAAATGTGTAACACAGAAGAGGGGATGATGTGGGAGTCCGACAGTCAGTTTTTATATCGTAGAAGTGTGGGAGATCTCCTCGAGCCTTCCGCTCATTAATGACAATGTTTATGATTCCTGCATGATGAACTATTAGAATTAAATCTTACTAATTGCACATCCAGAAAGAAGTACAAAGGTGGCGGGGACAAGGAACAACAATTAAGGAATGGATAATTATCAAAAGCGGTAGGTTAGGCTTCAAAATAGGGTTACAAGATATAACTAGAAGAGGTGAGGGCCCGAGGGTCAAATTGTATGTCTCGAAAGTGTTGACCACAAAATGCGTAACACGAAAGAGGGAATTATGGTGCATTCCTTCGGACAAAGTGTATATCACGGAACTCTAGGTACTGTTTGCAGTTCGCGGAACATTGGAAACACAATATTGAGCCCGTTAGTCTGGGAACCCGCAATCAAAAAAGTGTCTAAGTATGGAATAGAGAAACGTTACACCGGACTCGATACACAGTGGTTGAAGTATGTGAAACCATGTAAATGTACCGCGTCATGAACATACAACCAACTTGCGGCTAAGTATTGAAAGGAACGGTGGATGGTCGGGCTCATGATGGGGCATTCCAACAGACAAATTGCATATCGCAGAACTCTAGTTATTGTTTGAAAGTCACGGAAGATTCAAAACACAATTTTGACCCCGTCAATCCGGGAACTCGCAATCAAAAAAGTGTCTAAGTATGGAATAGGGAAACATTAGGCCAGACTCGATACATAGTGGTGGCAGCATGTGCAACCATGGAAATGTACCACATCATGAACATACAACCAACTTGTGGCTAAGTATTGAAAAGAACAACAGACGGTCGGGCAACCATGGAAATGTACCACATCATGAACATACAACCAACTTGTGGCTAAGTATTGAAAAGAACAACAGACGGTCGGGCTCATGATGGGGAATTCCAGTGGAAACATTGTATATTGTGGAACTCCGGGCACTGTTTGCAAGTCGTAGAAGATTCAAAATATAGTTTTGAGCCCGTCAGTCTGGGAACCCAAAATAGAAGAAGTTTCTAAGTATGGAATAGGGTCGGGGAGGTCCAAGTGTTGTTTGTAGGTCATGGAACAATGGAAGTGCAATCTAGAGGCCAAAATAATTAATGTGCATTGGGAAGGGCACAGATGTGGCAAGGATGGAAGGGAGCAATAAATGATTTGAAACTTTTTGTGAACCTAGGTGGAGTGAAGCTTGCGAGTTGGAGCCTGGGGTGGAATTGTAGATCACATAATTTTTGGGTGCAAGATGTATATCACGAAACACGTGGAAAAATTTGGCTAAGTATGGAAAGAAACGATGGTTGTTCGGAGTACCATAAATGGTGGTTTAATGCATGTTAATGGGAGATGTCCTCGAGGTTTTTTTCTTGTTAATGCCAATTATTTCATACCAATGTGTTGAGTTGTCACTAGTAAAACCATAATTAATGTGCATTGGGAAGGGTGCAAAGGTAGCAGGGATGGAAGGCAGCGATAAATGATTTGAAACTTTTGTGAACCCGGGTAGAGTGAATCTTGCGAGTTCAAGGAGTCTGGGGTGGAATTGTAGATCACAAATTTTTTGAGTGCAAGATGTATATCACAGAACGAGCGGAAATAGAGTTTGATAGCACCAACCCCGGAAACTGCGACCATAAAATTGGCTAAGTATGGAAAGGAATGATGGTCGGTCGGACTCGTGATGTGAGGATATAAATGGAGATGAAGATATGTCATTCCACCAACCCGAGAACCCACAATCATAGAAAGACAACTAAGTATATAACCGGAAAGAAAGAGATAATAGAGACGAACAAGAACAGGGAAAAATGGGTAAGTATATCACAGAACAACATCCATTGTTCGTTTATTAAAGCCAATATTTTCGAACCCTTGGTGAGTTCTCACTAGTAAAAGCATAAATTGCAGATCACAAAAGTTTTTGCGTGCACGATGTATATGACGGAACAGGGGACATAAGTGTTCGATAGTGCTAACCCGGGACCTCGTGGTCAGATAATTGTCCAAGTATTGAAAGGGACCGTGGTAGGTCGGGCTCATGAAGTGAAGATATAAATGAGTATGAGCATCTGCCAATCCTCCAACTGGGGAAGCCGGGATCATAGAAATGTGACTAAGTATAGAACCACAAAGGGATAATAGAGGGGAAGAATACAAGGGAAAAACAGGTAAGTATAGAGAACGAAAAAAAAATGGAGAAACAAGCATTTAGTCTAAGCTATGTAATATAATTGGGGGTCGACAAAGACAAATTCAAGTTCAAAGAGGATTTGTTTATATTTATTCCAATAATATTCATATTAATATATCTTAATAGATTATTTGTGGTCCAAATGTAAAGCATCTTCCAATTTCCAGGGTGTTTTTTGGTTCACAAATTTCGTTCAAACCCATAAGAAATAGAATATATATATATATGACATAAATTTTTTTATATGCAAGGATATTCTCAAATAGAAGAAGCTGTAATATATGCATAACATTGAACAGAAATATGATGCCAACACCTGAGTTGCCTTGTTGAAATAGATTCATTAATTCATTCTATTTACGGGGCCCTGAAGAATGAAAGTAGGACGGGTCCACCCATTTATTTCTTAAGTATAGGGTGGGTGCCACATAACTATGTCCTATCACAAATTATTCTTCCATGTAGAATGTAAGGAGCGAATATAGTATGTTTTATTTAAATCGAAGTGTCGGGCAAGAGAAAAAAAGCATTTCGTGCATGTTTAACTATGGATCAAAGAGCGTCTTAAATTATTGTGGAAAGACGTGGAATTAATCTATCATTAGCTATACAGAAAAATGAGTCAATTTTAAAAAAAATACAAAATAAAATAAAAAAACACAATATTGGACATTGGAAAATGCCATACACAAATCTCAAATATTTTATATTCAAATAAACTAGGTTACAAAATACAATTGAGATTATTTCCCAAAATAGTTGTCTTGAAATAGTTCAGCACATATTCTCTGAAATTTAAATGTGTTTTCCATAATGACTATGATTGGTGCTCCTGTGGACAAAAAAAACAAATATGTACAAGAATCAAGCATGTAGACAATCTTTTATAGATTTCAACTTGATCATCAAATGCTTGCCTGGTTAAAAACAATGAGTTGAATATCAATTTCAGGTCTTGGACTTCATGGGTGCTTCCAACTAGATCTATCCCAGCTTCTTGAATAGTTTGTCTCTTCTAGATATGGCTTGCATACATTATCTTTTTATTCAACATTCCATAGTTTGCTAAGTGTTAATTTGCTTCTATCATCGAAAACTTGGGGTTTGAGGTGCCTTCCTTGTAATGTTCCTGGTCATCGACATATGAGACAACTTAAAGATGTGATTCAGGCCCAATTCAAAGATGAGGGAGTGGTTTTATGTGACATCATCTTTGGGGGAAAAAAATATGTTAGCCAACAGAAGCTGAGACAAAAAAATTCAAGTATTTTGTGACTGGTATTCTCCCTATATTCGATCGTCTGTTTGGTTGAAAGGCCTGCTTGAAGATTTGTATGTTGAATTTCTTTGTTTTATTACTGTAAATTGGAAGGGACGTTCAAGTCACATGCAAAATTCTCCTTTGTTGAAGTATATAGATTCTTCGAGCAACATAGATTTGGCAAGTGTATCAAATGCTGCAGATCACACCAAAATATATATTTCATCATAGGAGTGGCATACATCGGGGCTCACAAAATGGTCTGGATTATTTAGAATTGACGCCAAATATTACTCCATGCCTGAATACACTCAGAATGAAATTATAATTTTGGATCCTCACGAAGGTGAGAAACTGTATGCGTGGTTGAATCAACATTCTAAAATTACAGAACCTTTTTATCTCAAAGTTGTAACAAACTTGACATAAAACCATCTTCTATCTCAAAGTTTGTTGAGTGACCTCTACATGTAGTAACAAACTCGACATACAATCAAATTTCGATCACTACTGGTACTAATGTCAAGTGTAACAAGTTGTAACCCCAGGCTCTAGGTAGCTTCAACTTCAGGCATCCACATTGGCGGTGACTCCATGCTCTAGATAGCCTCAACTTCAGACATTGACACTAGCGATGGCAATGGGAATAGTGACATTGAGTGCAGGGCGGTAATGCGATGAAAAAGCACGTGTGTCATTGTCAAAGCACTTAGACTGCAGGATTTTCAGACCTGCAAAGAGCATTGACTTTAGTGTTTCTTTAAGTCCGAAAATATCTGGAGGTTGAGTGTCCTGTGCGACGATGACCTCGACATTAGATGCATGTTAGAAATCTATTATCTAACATTAGAGGGTTAATGTGATTTCCATAGTCGACGACGGTGTTATCACTCCAGGAAACTCTCCTAGGCTGTAAGTCAAAGATGCCTGGTAACTTAATCTTTTGGTAACTATTTTCTCAATAAAAAGTGTGGGTTTGGATCAAGTCGGAGGACTAAATCATTTCTCACTCAAATCATGCATAAACACATTTAGATGGACAAGGCTTTCAACCACAAATGTTCAGAGAGTTTACAAATAAAGGGATGAATGAAGAAACAACAATTATATCAGCAGAATCACATATAAAACACATATGAATGGCCAATTACAATAATCACAGGAATACTTGCAGATTTAAACTTATGAATGCAGTGATAAGATGACAGTTATCGGGCATAAACAAGCATAACAACATGAATATAATATCTAGGTGCAAGTATAAAATAAGCAAGAAGATGAAATCTGAACAAGTTATGGAAAAAGAAACTTGTATTACTCCATATGAAAATGAGAAGTTTTGAGTTACATAATATGAAAAAAGCCTCCAAAGTCGAACCCCTAGTTCCTATTCTACCTTCAGCTTTATAGCTTTACAATGCAGTTCTGAGATCCTGAAAACATGGATCAAATATGCTAAAGATAGAAAGTCAAAATTTAGTTTGCAAAAGATGTGGAATGATCCCCCAAAATGAGGTCAATCCCATATTTCATGGTCTTCATATCTTGTAGAGTCATTGTGCAGTGCAGAATAGCCTTCCAAGGCTGAGTGATGACTCTTCCAAGAGATACAATTCGAATTTGCTGAGATGTGCAAAAAATCCAACTTGTTTCCACCAAAATAGGTGCCAAAACCAACTTGGCCACCTTTTCTAATCATTATATACCCAAAATGAATCTTGAAACTGAATACATAATTCATCAT
The DNA here is from genome assembly GCA_032191745.1 of Picea mariana. Classification (NCBI taxonomy): domain Eukaryota; kingdom Viridiplantae; phylum Streptophyta; class Pinopsida; order Pinales; family Pinaceae; genus Picea; species Picea mariana. The sequence continues at coordinate 6,722 of JASDQU010203154.1, read as the reverse complement.
CTATCCATCATGAGTGTTTTCAAATGATTTGGATCAGGAAAACCTCGATCTATGCAAAATTTATCTTTCTCTGTCCAGTTACAGGTTTCGGTGGTTAACCTAGAAAGCTCCTGAGTGGATTATCTACCGAAAGCCTTGTTTTTGGTGGTTAATGAATAGTCGTCCTGTTCGCCTAAACCAAAGAAAGCACAGCTTGAACATTTATCATTAGCTACTAAGAATGAGGATCTGGAATTTGGATGGATCTTTGACTGATAATTATTCTGCCAAGTGTTCAAGATTCACCCCTCAAGTTGAAAGATGCTGCTTATAAAATCACAAAAGCTCGTGTGAGCTACTGAACATGAATGTATTCTCATCTTATTAAGATGGAAATCCATTTACTGTAGAATGCTAGGTCTTTTTAATTCTAGCTTTCACTTTGTTTCAGCTTTCATGATGACCTGACCTCTTATGCAACCATTTATTTTCAAATCTTTCATCAGACCTGGGATGGTGTTGAATTGCCTCTTAACCTCTTCAACCATTTTCAAGGCTGCACTACCCACACTTTTCATTGTCATGGCAGAGAAGCAATAAGGAAGCAATGCCCCAACAATTAAACTAATAGGTCTATATGCATTGATGCCCAATCCTATTGCGATTGTACTAAGCATGCCCAAAGCAACTACTGCAATACCATACATGGCAGCCAAACTAAACTGACAAAAATGCTTACTGCAATAGCAAATATAGGAAAAATAACAGATTTGTATCCCAAAGCCAACCCAAAAATAACGTTAGTTGCTGCTCCAGTCTTGCATGAATTAGCAACACCTCGGACAGGGCTTGTAAGCATTTCTTGTGTAGTACTCTATGACAAAACCAATAATAAGGCGAGCCCACAAACCATTGATTAAACAAACAATGATACTCATCGAATTAATGATCAAGGGGTAGCACATAGCAATAAAATCATTAGAGTTTTCAAATGATGATATGGATGCAACAACCAGAGCTTGTACAAGAAGATTCGACATATGACCCAAAGAGATCTGATCCCATACCAACAATATCTCCAATATTGGCACCAACATTATCAGCAATGACAACTGGGTTGCATGGATCATCTTTAGGAATGTTCCTTTTTCTTTTACAAGTCTGGAAACCTCAATATGCTGTGTAAGAAGCTCTGTTTCCTATTCCTTTTCTGCCTGAGACATGCTCAAATGATCCAACCAGCAACAACATTTCCGTAGCATGAGGCAGAGCGTATTTTTCATAAATTAGCATTGTGTAGCTGACACAATTTCCAGAATTTTGGGCTTGTGAAAAGTTTCATCGAGCCTCTTGAAGTCGTGTTGAATGCTTGGATGTATTGGCAGGCAACAACAAGTGGCTTATCTTGAGTGTAATAGACACCAGGAACAACAATAGAAGAAGAAAATGCAAGCTGCTCATCTTCAATAAAGAGATTGTTAATATTCTTGTTCAAAACCATGCGTCCCACCGGCTAAATACTTTGATAAACCATCTTGACATTGGCGGCATCAGTCAAGATAATCAATAGTTTTGAGAGGACTCATAAAGAAAAATATGGATCTAGAAAAACCTTTGAGCTCTGCGTTCTTAACCTATGCGCATGACATCTGAAAACAATCTGTCACCAGTAGGGCACCTGCAATCTGGCACTTGGCAGTTGTATTAGTTTATTGAATGAAATCTGAAGCTCGGCGCAGCTTGTAGTCCTTCCTTATGACTAAATGTCTTCGATATGATGCCCTCGACTATCAAAGAATCGAGAGATGCAACTATACTCACCAATTGACAATTGTGCATCCATGTGGCACTTGGCATTCACTCTGTGTCTGCGTTTTTTATGAATGGGCATGCATCGGGCGTTTAAGCAGAAATGAAAGACCTTGATCCGTGGAAATAAATCGAGCTTGGGTTTTGATATTTTCAAAACGTATAAATACTATATCTTAACCCCTGTCCATGGCAACTGAAGCAATCTGGCATCCATAGAATACCTGCAATCTGAAGAAAACCAAATACAGAAACCAATCTTTACCAAACTAACGCCCTGTTAGTTTCTCCATAGGCAATGGCAACCAAGCTTGAATGTTTTTTGACTCGCTTTGAAGCCCTCCACCATTTGAAAATACAGTTAAACTAGAGTTGAAACCCTTTCAAAGACTTGGGAACTACAACTTGTCTATTTGCTTGGCGTGCTGATATAAAACGACCTTCCATTTTTTAGAGACAACCATTAACACCTCTTACACATGTAAAGGACACGATATCCAGATAGTTTGTAAGAATAGATACCCTGCAATCTGAAAAACCAAACTTGGCGCATGCATCTGGCTGGTTGTCTTGACATGTGTCTCTGTGTTTTATTGTTTTCATTTCTGCTTAATACAGTATAAGTCAAATGTATCGGGATTCTAGATTAGGTGAATTTTATACAAGCTGAGACTTAAACATGTCAATGAGGTGAAAGGACTGATATGGAACTTGGCAATTGCGTTGGGTGTGTGTTGACTTATGCGGTGACTCTGGGCTTAGCGTTTGGCATATGTAACATGTATTAAGCTAGTAAGTAATGCTCATGTGCACTTAAGCACACATCACTTATGTTTTAGGGAATATTTAGAAATAAAAATATACTTTTTATTTCAAAATATAAAGATATAAAAGCCAGGGAATAACATTTATTGTATCTTATTGTATTGCAGGTTAAGAGCTATGGTATCAGAGTAATCTTAGGCAAAGAGATTACTTAGGAGATTATTCAAGGCTTGATGAAGAATTGAGACTCTGAAAAATACCTAGGGGAAAAATAATTTAAGTAGCGAGTAATAAGGGCACTCTAAAAAATATATCATCACTTTTTGGTCGCTAACATCTGGCTCCTTCTGGGGATGAAAGCCTCCCTGTGAGGTTTCAAGAACAATAGACCTGTCGCCTTATCCATTCAATCTGAAAACCCTGTAGCCTGCTCAACAATCATCCACGATTTTTTATTGTGTCTAGTCCGTTGGGCTATGGAGTCATTAATAAACTTACTAGATCTCTGGAATCTACCCACAAATGTTCAATTGTAAACCTGCTAGCAATGCCTCGCATCCATTGGGCTATGGAGTCTCAAAAGATAATTTCAAAACCTAATCCAAATCCTGCAACTTATTGAAGAAAACTGAAAACAGCTAAAAGAATCTACTTGCTCATAGGGCAAGCTTATTCTCTCTCTACTCCTACTCTAACCATTGTACTGATGCTTAATCAAGTAAACTCATGCTTCCAATGAAGCCATGTTAGAGAATGATTCACTGAGCCTGTTCTTGATCTTGACCCAAAAAATGATGGAAGCCATATCATGCAGAAATATAGTTGATAACAAAAACAAAATTGTCCTTCGTCTGACAAAAATGTTTTCATATTTATGCTGCTCATAGATTCCAAAAATTTTGTAATAGGGTCATAAAAATCATGAAAGAATACCTCTTTGAGCTGCTGATCCAACTGGTTGTATTTAAGCTGCTGATTGCTTTCACTTATCTCAATGTTGAATGTGGAGTACTCAACCTCTGTTAGAGAAAAATGCAAGCTCAACAGCTGATCTGAACCTTTCTGCTCTCCTCCACCATATCTCTGTAATCTGATTTCATGAAGATGATATGCTTTCTTAACACAACAAACAATTTCCTCTCCAATAATAATATCTTTGCGGGATATATCAAGACTAGAAAGATCTTCAACAGATTCACGACAAGCATCAATCATAGCATGCATATACTTTTGGTCATCTCTCTGTTGAAAAGAAGAACTGGATGAAATTTGAATAAAAAATAAGTCTTCATAAACCTTAACGTTTCCTTTCTCATCACCGTATTGGTCGACTATAGGAGGATCAAGATAAGATCCTAATGACAGAGATGAAGCTTCTTGAATAGCAGGATCAAAATAACATCATGAAACAGATTTGGAAAAATCTCACCTCGTTCCTCATCATAATTTGAAATAGAATATTTATAAGGAGAAAGAAGATCTTTCTAGTGCTCAAACTGAATATTAGGCAGTCCCTGCAAATCTTCTTCTTCATGGTTACTGTAACTTCCCTTGGTTTGCAAATTTGGAAGATGTAGGCTGCCCTCAACATCTACTGCAGCTCCAATACTTTCACCCGTTGATCTGTCAATCTGCTCATCATCTTTCAAGTCTTCGAATGGGACAATTGGATCTTGTTGATAGCCTAAGACAATAGATGTATTTGGTACAACGTCAAAAGCATCTATACTATGGCTAACATCCTGTAGATCATCAATATCTTGGTCATGTCGAGAAGCATCTCCTGCTGTAGCATATTTCACATAACTATCTGATTCCTTATTAAACAAATTGAAATCATGACAACATTTAGGATAGAGAAGGTCAGCTGAATATATCTCTTTATAAAATAGATGAAAGACAGCATGAAAATCAGCCAAAGAGCTGACACTTGAAAAAGGAAGAGACTGATACCAATCATGAGCAATTCCCTCTAATGAAAGACTGAAAAGTCGGATCTGAACATCCTCATGCACAACTCACAACCGATGCATGTAGTCATGAAAATCCAGCAAATGTTCGACTGGTACTTCCCAGTCTTCTCCTCGAAATTTGGGAATACTATTTTCCCATTCATCTTTAGTAGGTACTGGATTTGGGAAACCAACAATTTTTGAAAAATCATAGAACGCATACCTCTTAACAAAGATCTGGTTCATGTCATACCAATGGAGTCACCAACAGATTTTTGAATAATGGAGTCGCCACTGAATTCGTCCTTCATGGAGTCGCCAGATAGATGATTACAACCGAAATGATGTCCAGGCTTTGTCTATCATCAAAGCTGGATTTATGTCGTCTCCCAAGGAAGCTGAGCTTCGATCTCCTTTCCTCGGCAACGACGCCAATTTGTTATCACTCCAAGAAACTCTCCTAGGCTGTAAGTCAGAGATGCCTGGTAACTTAATCTTTTGGTAACTATTTTCTCAATAAAAAGTGTGGGTTTGGATCAAGTCAGAGGACTGAATCACTTCTCACTTAAATCATGCATAAACATATTTAGATGGACAAGGCTTTCAACCACAAATGTTCAGAGAGTTTACAAATAAAGGGATGAATGAAGAAATAACTATTATATCAGCAGAATCACATATAAAAAATATATGAATGGCCAATTACAATAATCACAGGAATACTTGCAGAGTTAAACTTATGAATGCAGTGATAAGATGACAATTATGGGGCATAAACAAGCATAACAACATGAATATAATATCTAGGTGCAAGTACAGAATAAGCAAGAAGATGAAATTTGAACAAGTTATGGAAAAAGAGGCTTGTATTACTCCATATGAAATTGAGAAGTTTTGAGTTACATAATATGAAAAAATCCTCCAAAGTCGAACCCCTAGTTCCTATTCTACCTTCAGCTTTATAGTTTTACCATGCAGTTCTGAGATCCTGAAAACATGGATCAAATATGCTAAAGATAGAAAGTCAAAATTTAGTTTGCAAAAGATGTGGAATGATCCCCAAAAATGAGGTCAATCCCAGATTTCATGGTCTTCATATCTTGTAGAGTCATTGTGCAGTGCAGAATATCCTTCCAAGGCTGAGTGATGACTCTTCCAAGAGATACAATTCGAATTTGCTGAGATGTGCAAAAAATCCAACTTGTTTCCACCAAAATAGGTGCCAAAACCAACTTGGCCACCTTTTCTAATCCTTATATACCCAAAATGAATCTTGAAACTGAATACATAATTCATCATCTATCCATCATGAGTGTTTTCAAGTGATTTGGATCAGAAAACCTCGATCTATGCAAAATTTAGCTTTCTCTGTCCAGTTACAGGTTTCGGTGGTTAACCTAGAAATCTCCTGAGTGGATTATCTACCGAAAGCCCTGTTTTCGGTGGTTAATGAATAGTCGTCATGTTCACCTAAACCACAGAAAGCACAACTTGAACATTTATCATTAGCTACTAAGAATGAGGATCTGAAATTTGGATGGATCTTTGACTGATAATTATTCTACCAAGTGTTCAAGCTTCACCCCTCAAGTTGAAAGATGCTGTTTATAAAATCACAAAAGCTCGTGTGAGCTGCTGAAAATGAATGTATTCTCATCTTATTAAGATGGAAATCCATTTACTGTAGAATGCTAGGTCTTTTTAATTCTAGATTTCACTTTGTTTCAGCTTTCATGATGACCTGACCATCATAGGAGTATGTTTCAACGTCCATCACATGTAATAGCAGAGAGAAAATTACTTCTTTTACGAGGTCAAGAGTCCTGGAAGTAGCTGTATTCCTTGCCTCTTGTGCAACCATTTATTTTCAAATCTTTGATCAGACTTGGGATGGTGTTGAATTGCCTCTTAATCTCTTCAACCATTTTCAAGGCTGCACTACCCACACTTTTCATTGTCATGGCAGAGAAGTAATAAGGAAGCATTGCCCCAACAATTAAAATAATAGGTATATATGCATTGATGGCCAATCCTGTTGCGATTGTACTAAGCATGCCCAAAGCAGCTACTGCAATACCATACATGACAACCAGACTAAATTGGTAAAAATGCTTACTGCAATAGCAAATATAGGAAAAATAACAGATTTGTATCCCAAAGCCAACCCAAAAATAACATTAGTTGCTACTCCAGTCCTGCATGAATCAACAACACCTC
>JASDQU010203153.1:0-18957 GCA_032191745.1 Picea mariana | reverse complement strand
TTATTTTATTTATGTCGGCTTTAGGCCATTAGTTGTAATTATACCTCCTAGTCTCCTATGTATACCAAGGAGACATTTTCATTTTGAATCATCTTGTACTTGAACATTTAAGTGGGGTAAAAGGAGGTTTCCCCCTCAAAGAGGCTTATTATCTGAAATTATCTCTTTTTCAAGGTGTTGAGTACTTTTCCTGAGGTTTTTCTATGCTATATTGATTTTTGGTTCTTAACATGGCCACCAATATCCACTTGGATTATTGGGACAGACATACCACCCAACCATATAATTTTTGTTCCAGATATCAACAGCTAGTCACCTTCGAGCTGGGCTAGGAATCCACAAAAGAGGGTGTCTCTCACTCTCCACTCACAACTTAGATAATCCCACAATGCATTGGCATTCTCCTACATCTATCTTGAATTTCCTCCACCTCTCTTCCTCTTAACCTTCCCAACCCAATGAATGTTTTCCTTCACTTCTCTCAGTCCATTGGGCATCGCATTCATTTATCAGGGTCTCTCTGGTGTAGGTAACCAAGAATATCACTAATGAGAAACTCAAGGGAACTCACCGCTGGGAAAACTAACAAAACAAAAAAAAACAACAAGCTTGTTTATATAGTGCAACTCACACACAAGATTTCACTCTTCGAGCTTGAAAACCTAGTTCTTCTGCAAGCCTAACAACTTGTTTCTTCAATATTCAACAGCTCCAAACAACTACTAACATGTCCACTGGTGTTTCCTCCAAGTTCCAAAACTCTAGTCTCCCTTGCTATCCCAAAATATGCATGTAAAACTTTCCCTCCTTTCCCATATGAATTTCCTTTTCCCCCATGCAAGTTCACTCCCACACTCACCAATGTTAATTTTACTCAACCCCCATGCTCTCATAACTATGGGATGTGACTTTTCACACCTACCCTCTTACATGTGTTTAATGATTGGTTTTGGGAACACTCAATTAGAAATTAGAAGGTTCATACACCAACAATAATTTTAGGAAGTGGGTTTGAATTAATATGCATGGGTAATTCCCCCCTTGGACCCCTCTCCTAAAAATTCTCTTAAACCCTCCCCTCTCTTGAGGATTACTCAGGCCCCATCTATGTCCATGTCCCCCAACAGCTGGCATCACATGTTATTTATTAAATTTAGATATACAATTTGCATATTACATCATTTTTCCATAGCCACATATCATATCTACATTATGCATTAATTAAACTGGATATTATAACAAGGACATTACATTATGAATAGAGTGATGGGTACGAATAGTAAGAGAAAATAATTCATCAAACAACCATGCCAAACATTATTCTTGCAACAGTACTTGGGCGTAATAAGAACAGGTGAATGAGATACTCGATAGCAAATCCTTTCCTTTAATGACAATATATTACCATATACAATCCAAAGACTTCAGACTCAACTAAATATCATTATTTCTAGTGCTCGAAAGGGTGTGACAAAGAAATATAACATATAATAAATTATCGGTCAAGAATGGGGTCATAGACCTTTTTTTCTTTTCAAGTATATATCATAGGTTTGTATTTGAGCTAAAAGGTGCATAGAAAAGATGAAACTGAGAAAAGGAAATACAACCGAGCCACCAAAAACCATTTAATAATGAACAAGAAGCTACATAACTATTATCTACATGTACAACAACAACAAAACTACATAACTTGAACCAAAGCACTGATTATTCCTCTTTGTTGTGTGTTATCACCTGCTAGCTCAACTCTTTAAATTTCTTTACTAATCAGCTTCAATCTACAAGTTCTTTATCAAATTCACACTAAAAACTCAGCCTGAGAGTAAGGCAATCTTCCAACCAATGACTAGCTCCCAGTTCCCACAAAAATGACAAGTGAAAATCGTTAACCAAGATTACATGCCTTAACACAATTTCCTACCCATCATGTGTGAAAAAATTTCAAAGTAAATGCAATTTGTGCACTCTAATGCATTTCCATTAATGTTGAATGACAACCACTACTCACTCCATATACCACCTTCCAACTGTATGGTATACCATGAAATCATGTCATATTTCCAACTTCATATGCAAGTGTGTAGTGTATGGTTGCAGGCCTTACCATAGGCTTAGTATATTGAAACCTTTTTAAAGCTAATAAGTCGTACCACCACTTCAAACTAGAGTTAAAAACTTTAAATCCATGCTACAATATTAATACCATCCATAACATATCCCTTTAAAACATGTAGTATTAACCATAGTTGCCATCACTATAATTTATTTTCAAAAAACAAGCCATAAGTTATCATTGCCTCAAGTCTATTTTCTCATGGAGCCCAAATGCATGATTAGTGCCTTAAACATAAATTTATGTTGCAATTAAAATCAAACTCACGCCTTTATTATGATACATAAATTTATGTTGCAATTAAAATCAAAATTGTGCCTTTATTATCATGCAATACATGATAAAAACTTTATCAAAAGAAAATGTGCATCGAATCATAAACCATGTCATTCTTGTTTCGAGAAATATGGCATGTACATGCCTTCACTTTATCGAAACATATCGTAGTGGGACTACCTTGTATTGTTTCATAAATATTTTTTTAGGCAAAGTGATGAGACAATCTTTATTCTAAAACTTGCAACTCTTTGCGGGATTTTAAATTGGTAGGGCCATATTTTGGATCAACAAACATATTAAACCAACTTCTACATTTTGTTATTACACATGAACAACAAGCTGAAAATCACCAAGCACCCCTCCGGGAGTTGAGACTACTTGAAAAAATCTTGTGAGAAAGGGTAAATCCTTTGAGGCATGTTGATTATACTAGTTTATTTGCTTATTTCTTACTACTATTGATATAATTTAGCCTAACTTAGCTAACCAATTTGACCTATCTAGTCAATTATTCAATCTTACATTAGATATTACATATTCCCTTGAGTAGTTTGAAAATACTTAGGAAGACTTAATAGATTAGATAGAGAAAGTAGAAAGATCTCATCTTATCCAAATACCATCTATGAGGCTTAAACTTTTGATTCCCAAACCTCATTTGAGATAGTGTCGTAGGTTGAAAGGGTAATCCCTAAATTTGAGTCTTCGACTAACCTTAGGAGAAGGTGAAGAGTCCTTAGCCCTTGGCAAGAGATTCTTAGAGTTAAAATTTATTTTTCTAACTTTGAATTTGAATTTAATAGTTGACAATTACTCTCATATAATCCTTGTACGGTGACTATAAGTGGGACTCTATCTTCTACTTCCACTTCCACTTCTACTAGTTTCCAAATTCTACTAGTCAACCCATCAAGAGTATCTTCAACAACTGGATCCCACTAACTTCCTTCATAAACCCAAAAAAGGTCATCAATAAGTATGTAATCTTTAAATATGAGGTGGACCATAGAATTTCCCATGGAATGTCACTTCTTGATTAGATCTAACTCCCCCAACACCCCTCACCTAAGTTTAAAGAGAACCACTCAATTTTTTGGGGAGATACTCTTATCACTATGAATGAGCACTTGTATACCTTCTCCAATGCATTCTCTAACATTGGAGATATTGATGATGACACATAAATGAGTCTTTCAATTAATTCTCCTAAGAGAAGGATTTTTGCATAGTCTTTTAGCCTGCTCAATATGTAGATTTCAAATTGGGGTGAAATTTCTTACTGATTCAATGTAACTTTTGGTAGCATGGATAATTATTTTGACCATGTGTGAATAAGGACAATTGAGGCCAAAATAATAATAACAAAAAGTATTCCCCAAATACTACTAAATATCAACAACTTTATAATGTTGCTTTGAAGTAGAAACCACCCATTTCATACCAAAACCTGCCCACGGATGGACATATCTTCAAACAATCATATTCACTATACAATGTTGTGAATGAATTAGTCTATATTCCATCCAATATCAATTTTTCTTATGTGATTACATATTTTGAACAAAAACAAAATTTGAACTTAGTTTTAACCACTCTAATGTAGCATCCTTCTCATGACCACTCGCACCAAACCCCTCCACTTCTATTGCATATATTAATGAAGACGAACTAGAAGGGAAAGATGATGTCCTTATGATTGGGGGGTTTTGATGCAAGCCTCAACAAGTTTCCCATAACTAAATAATAGTACATAGCAATAAGGGGTCACACATAAAATTAAAAATAAACAAGTGCACATAGGGAAACATCAATTCTCACAAATAGTTCCTTGTATTAATTTTTTATATTTTTAAGAAATCACAAATAAATGCCTCTATTAGCTTCTCTAGTTTTAAAACAACTAAATATGGATGAAACCCTTCATTAAAATGCTAAAATTGAGAGGTTGTGTGTTGGTCTAAGTCTCAAATAAGCTTACAATTCATGAGAAATTCACAAAAATAGAAATTAACCATGAACCTGACTACCTATGCCTTGTTGCTACAATTTTCTTCTTGTGTTTTTATTTTTCTCCACTATCATGACTTCCTCCTCCTCCTTTTTATCCTTCTTCATATTCTTATTCTTCCACATTCTCTCTTCTCCACCCTCGTTTATTTCTTATTCTTCTTTTTTTTTTCTCTTCATCTTTGTGAGGAACTCAAATAAAGATCCCTCCAAGCTTATGTAGTAACATTAAAGTCCCCTACCCTGAAATTAATTTCCATAACCCTCGTAAATATGAAAATAAACAAGAAAATAAACTTGGGCCTTAATCTAATTCTAGATGTTCTCTCAATCTACTACCAAATAATTTTATTAAATCCCACCAAGTAAATCGGCCTAACCATAATAAATGTGCTCTCATCCAAAAATGCATGCACCAACCAAAATAAAATGATAAGGAAAAATGTGGATCATTGGATAGAGGGGAAAAGGTAAAATGGTTAAAAGGTATTTTAGAGGCTAAGACAATTGGTGTCACCCAAACCCCTCGTGCCTTCGAAATGGATTAGTTCCATTCAATCTAATCAACGGTCGGGGTAATTTTGGAGCCCTGAAGTGACGACATCACCCTACAGCCTGACTCCTCTAAATTATTTCCAAGACACTCCTACGTCAAGTTTTCTAAGAATATTTTGTTATCTTGGGCTTCAAATAGAAACTTCTCACTCAAGGCTACTTAAGCTTCGCGTAGTTTAAATGTTCTACAAAATGGATTTTTTGGTGATATTTTTCAAGGACCTTTGTTCGAAATACAAAAAGAAATTGTTAGATCCGCATATTTGAGTGATTATTTCTGTATAATCTGAGTGCCCTTGGGGTTTTTCATCATATTGAATCCATTTCTACATTCAGAAATGGATTTTAAACCACAAAAAATAGTGATTTTGTATAGATTTATGTCGTCAGATTCCAGCAAAAAAGACCATTTGGATGGTCAACACACGATCATCCCACATGATAGTTGAAACATACTAGTTTAGAGGGAGAACTATACCAGCCCTTACATTGAAAATATATTGTTAGACTCAATTAAATACATCTAAACCCACCACGGTGCTTATGTGATCACTTGTGTTCATGATTGTGTGAACCATCCCCATGAACCTTCTCTAAGTGATGATGATTGAGTTTGGAATATTAAATTTGATGGTGTTGTCTATAATGATGGAAATGGTTCCAGTGTCATTGCATATTCCCCTACCAACATGATTTGTCAAATTTCTTATATATTGATCTTTCCCTACATGAACAATGTATCCAAATCCCTTTCCTTGGTCCTTAACGTGGCCTTGAAATTGAACTTTAAGGACTTGCACATTTATGGGGATTCTAGTTTATTCTTAATTTTATTCAAAAGGAAGTATACCCCTTCCAAGAAAAAACTAAAGAGATATGATTAATTGGCCCACTAGTTAGTTGACTATTTATTATCCTTCAACCTTACATGTATTCACTAGGAAATGAAATATGTGGTAGATAAACTTGTCACTTATGCTACTAATTCCAGAAGACACCATTTGTGGGATCAACCCAAGTGTCATATTTCCTCCACCTATATACATGATCCATGATAACAAGGAGTAATTTCAAGTCTTCAAACATGACATACATATCTACTATTTCTTGGGAGAAGAAGAAGACTCTCTTAGTCTAGAATTCCTTTGGCTAAAGGGCAATGTCTACTCCAAACACTTAATGCCTATGGATAATATTTTCCTGTCCTCTCACTCTTGCAAGTATGTGAAATCCATGAGCCTCCAAGATGGAAGGTTGGAGAAATCATTCATGTTAACATAGGCACTGAAGAAGAACCAAAGCTTTTACATATTGGAGTTAATTGTAATGAAGAAGAGGGGTTAAATTTTATTGAGATGTTTCATTAATTCCATGAAATGTTTTCTTGGTCTTATGAGGCTTTGGTTGATTTTGATCCTAGGGTCATACAACATGTTATTTCTATCATCAAAGGTGCCAAGCATTTCAAATAGAAACAAAGTTCTATTAATCCTACCCTAAAAGACACCATCCATAAAGAGTTGGATAAGATTTTAGATGTTGTTATTATCTTCCCTATCTAGTGTTTTGAATGGGTGGCCAACCTATTTTTGGTTAGGAAAAAGAATGGTGATATCTAGATTTCTTTGGATTTAAGATTCTTAAACAAGGATAGCATTAAAGATATTACTTCCCTCTTCCCAACTATGAATTAATCTTACAACAAGTATCTGGTTCAAATATGATGTCCCTCATTGATAGTTTTTCAAGATATTATCAAGTCAGGGTTAAGTCCAAGAACAGGTTCAATACCACTTTCACTACATGTTGGGTCACCTATGATTACCATTGTATTCCTTTTGGGCTTATAAATGTAAGTGATGCATTTCAAATAGAAATGAAAATGGTTTTTAATGACCGTGTCATTGATATCATTCATATTTCCTTGCACAATATGATTATTCATTCCAAGTACAATAAAGACTATTTTGACCATTTGAGTAAGGGTTTCCTTCATTGTCAAAAGTTGGAATATCTCTTGAGCCTAATAAGTTTGTGTTTCGAGTGAATAAAGGTGAAATTCTAGGTCAAATTGTGTCAAAATATAGGGTAATTATTGATCCTAAAAGAATTTTTGTTATCTAGAGATGACATCCCCCTTCTACTAAGAAGGTTATCTAATCTGTTATAGGCAAGATGAATTTCATTTGTGGGTTTGTTCCTGGATTTGTAACCATCACAAAACCCATTGTTCAGGCCTTGAAGAAGGACATCAATTTCTCTTGGACTTGAGAGTCTTGAGAGTCTCAAGCAACTTTTGAATCAATTAAGGACACCATTAACATTACTCCTACCCTATCTAAACTTGAAATTTTCTAGGAGTTTCAGTTGTATACCAACGTGACAAAGGAGGCCATTTTTACATCTTGGTGCATATTGACAAAGAAATATTTGAGAGACTTGTGCCTTTCATGAGGCAAAGTACAATTGATCCATAAAATAAATGGTCTTTACTTAAGAAGCATGCATTTTCCTTAGTTATTGCATCAAGGAAGTTTTGTCAACACGTCCTTGGAAAAACAACACAAGATAAGTTGCCTCTACCATTTGTCAAGTGCTTAATGTCCCAAAAGTACCTATCCAATAAACTTTCCAATTGGATGGAATAGATCTAGAAACACAATATGGATTTATCCATTGCTTGTACCATCAAAGGTTGTGACCTAGCCTTACATTTTCAAGGAATATTTTCACTATGTTAGATGCTACGATGAATTCAAACACTTAATTGGGAAAAGAAATTTTTCTACCATGACTTTGAATCTTGCTTCAACTTTACACATGTTTTCAAGTGGGGACTAAAATTTGTTCGACCAATTTATCCCCTTCAATTTTATAGTCATAGATTCATTCTAACAACAACTTATTACTTTACTCAATGGGTGGAGGTTGTTTGACTGACTCATGAGAAAGTTGAACAAGTGATTGGTATTCTGGAGAATAACTTAATTTCCCAGTTTGACATTCCAATGAAAATTATTAGTGACAATGGTCTTGCTTCATCTCTGGGACATTACTCAATTTTTCTCAAAATACAATATTATTATCTCTACTTCCTCTACTTGTTACCTAAAAGGGAATGGGCTAGTGCAATCCACTAACAAAAATTATTGCACATCCACAAAAATATTATGGTTGTAACCCTAGAGAATAGAATACTCAATTGGTTTTGTTTTATGGTTTGATTGTACTACTTCTAAGTCAAATTCTAGGTAGACCCCCTTCTTACTAATTTATGGATAGGAGGCCATCATGCACTCCAATCTTGGAAGTTACACCCTTAGGAGGTCCTTATAGACTATTGAGGTGGAGGAATATTATCTCTAATAGAGTTAGCATGCTTTGATTGCTTTAGAAGAGCATAGAAAATATGTTGTATGTTGTTCGAAGAGAAGACAAATTAGTGTGAACAGTTTTTTTTATAAGAAATCCAAAGACAAGCCTTTCATTGTTGGGCAATAAGATCCTTTATGGGATTTTGTGAACAAAGAAGCCAACAAGCAGACTAATTTCTAATAGTTTTGGATAGATGACAAAGAATGAATAGATAGTTTGAGTTAATACTATGGCCCACAATAAGAATTCTAATTTGAAAACAAATAAAAGTGAAGTACAAAGAAGAAGTTGACATGATGCTATAAATGGGAAATGAGTTTGAATGCACTATACAAGTCTATGATTGACTTAACACAGAGTTGAAAGAGGAACTAGAATAAGTTAAGAAGGTGATAATGAAATTGGATCAATGGCCCTCTCCTTGACCTAGACACAAATGCAAGAATAATATTTAGAGGAGAGACGAGATGATAGAAACATTTCCCTGTCCCACAATAAGTGCACAAGATATAGGTATTCTCACAAGATTAAAAACAATGATCATGTGTGGTTTGTTTGTCGAGATAGTGCTAGAGCTGTCTATAAATGATAAATGAAGTGGGAGAATATGAAACAACAAAAATGTGTATAAGGCTTAAGTTCAACCATTTCCACCTCCTCCACCCTTGCTACCCCTTGAAAAACATTTCTTCGTGTTGTCATGAAGGATGACCAATTTGTTTACCAAGTGCAAGACACTCACCAAATAAGTGTAATAACCACTCCATTGGGAGGAAAATAAGCTTAAAAGTGTTTTTTGTGTGGCATGTGGGAACACATAACCAATCAATGTATATATTCTTGCTCAATTGTAAATTTTAGCATTATATGTGGCCCTAGTGATCATGATATGAATCAGTGTACCATGTTGAGAGAGAGAGAGAGAGAGAGATGAAAAATACTACATTATGAATTATATTGAAACTATTCCTAAGATGTCAATGGATACATCGATAACTACAAGGGCTCATATAAAGGTTATGTTAACATTGAGTAAATTGTTGGGCTGAAGAAACAATCTACAAAGGTAATCTACTAACCAACTTTAAGACTAGAAACTAGCCTTTCCAATCTAGAGAGGGCTCTCTCTGAGACTTGATCTCTAATAGACAGGTTGATTTAAATTGATGTTTAGATTTAGAATTTTGAGACAGTTTTTTAAGGTTTGTTGACAAAAGGTATAGTATTTCTAGGGCTATGGATTCAACCCCTAAAACAAAGAAAACAATGCTTGGTAGATAGAACTCCTTAGAGGAACAAAGAGTAAACAAGGTGAAGAAATCCGGTGTTGATTTTAACCATGTAGGGTGAAAGAAGAAAAGAAACACATAACAAAATCATAGCATCACAAAGGATGAATTATGACCTTAGTTAAGAATATAGACAAAATTTAAATCAGTTAAGTCTAGAGCACCATTAGATGAATTATGGACTTTTAATTTACCAATTTAAAGAGAAGAAAAGTGCAGATGAGAATAAGTACATAGGGAATACATACAAAGAAGAGTACAATCTTCGAATCACCACCATCAGAATATTTTTCATAAAGAATTCAGGACTTCTGCATTTGTATTTCTTTAGATTTAGAAAATTACATTGAGGATCAAAATGTCTATACTTCTACCCGCGCGCCCCATTTTTACATCAAAATAGTCCATATATATAGAAAAATAAAGTTACACTTAGCTGCTAGGAGTCAAACTACTATCTCCTAGAGTTATGGATCTGGTTGTTTTCAAAGAAAACAACAACCTCTATAAAATTTACCAAAAATAGGAAACTCGATTTGCCAACCATATCCTAACTGAAATGTCATTTACAATTATAAGTTCTTGAGAAAATTTCAACCATGTGGTTGTGATGAGTCATCATGTGTACCGATCGACAACATTGTCACCTTTTCACAGTAAATTCTAGTTTTTGCTACGCAAATGATGGTTGCAATATTTGTGCATCGATTTCGCGCAGTGGAACTTCATGTTGAGGTTGCTCGCACGAATCTAGTTGGCAGAAAAGGATGGGATCATTTAGTTTGTCTATAACTTCCTTATCCAATATCACTTGTAATCATAAGGCTCTCTTTTCTTTTCTTAATGACAAATTTTGTCTCTTTAAACTTCTCACCTATCTCAACAAAGCCACATTCCTCTTCAATTTTGATTGAGCATCAGAGAGGGATGCACATGCATTGTCTATAACTGGTCTGTGTTTCTTGTAATGTTTCATGATCCCTTCCTTTGATATTATTTTTTCCTCCCTGAGCTTAATGATCTCATCTTGAGATTCTCTTAGCTTCTTTTTCAGCCATTTTATATTATTTTCTCCTCCTGTTGGTGAGGTAGGAGATCTCTTATCTGCTTTACTCTGTGGTGCTTGTGCTTCATGAATTATTTATGTTAGTTTCCTCTTCAATTCTTTGTTCTCCTGATAGAATTGGGCTATAACATGTTGAACTTTCTTGAGTTTTTATTTCACCTCCTTGATATCTGCATCTTCCTCACCTGGTTCCACTTGCTTTTCATCAATCTCTTGGGTTGTACATTCAACAAATTTTGTCTGAATGGTGGGTATGGGATGTTGGAGTTACTTCAAACACACCTAGGATTTATTTTTCCTAAGGTTTTTCCTTGTTTATTAGTCATTATTAGTAATTATCCAAGCTCCTATATTTTAGGGGAGAATATTCCACCTGGAGAATATTCTCTTTAGTTGACACTTTAGTTTGACTAGTTGAGTTGAGTCTAGATGTTGCATTGGTTTTGTCACCATGAAAAATTGGGATCATCACCATGCCAATGCGCATTAGAATTGGTTTCATCACCAGATTGGTGCATTACCCTTGATTCCTTGATCTACTCCTCACTACATTATGTTCCAGTCAGTTAACTAAAGACTAGTTGACTAGTTAACTCGGGTAGGTGGCAGTTCACTACCGTAACTGCCTGAGAGACTAGAATAGGTGGAAGTTCACTCCTGTAATTTTTTGTGTGTGTCCAGATCACTCTAGACCACCACTATGGAGCATTGGTTCTCCTCCAATGTGCATTGATTGAGTTATACAGATTATATCATGTGTAAATTATTCATTATTCATTACGGATAATGAGAATTCTTCCATTCTTTCTCTCTTTCTTCTTCTTTCTCAATTTCTCTCTGCAAATGTGTGGTATTTTCTAGCTATATATATTCTGTGTAGGTTCAACACATTTTCATGGTATCAGAGCTGACGTACTTCTAAGAAAAATCTACACCAAAAAATTTTGCAGGTACAAAAGATTGAAGACAGCGGAAAGATGGATTTACAAAAGGAATTCATTCTTACACCTTACAACTACTTTGCATGGAAGGAGAAAATAGCCATACATCTCTGAAACAGAGGATTGTACAAGTTAAACTTGAATATCCATAGAAAAATCCAAGTACTTAAATCGAATGGATGAAGCATTTAGAACAATTTGCAGTCTTATTTCTCTTGATATCCTTTTTCACATATCTCCCTATAAGACTCCCATTGAAGCCCAGACCACCTTGGAAGGGGTATTTGGAAAACAATATGATATGAGGGGACACATGACGGAGGTGTAATTTCTCATATTGGATCCAAAAATCTTTGACAATATCCAAGATTTATTTACAAAATTCAAGGATTTACTGTCGCAACTCAAAGCTTGCGAGGTTGATAAATCTAAGGAGGAGAAACAAATGGTTCTGACCATTCTCTCCAAACTTGGTCCTGAATTCTCTGTATTCATATCAACATTCCATTCTATCAAATTCTCCTCGGGAGCCACCTGGAATATTCCTTCTCTTGAATACTTTATCGAATCCCCGACACAAGAGAAAACCAAGCTCGTCAACATGGGTAAAATCAAAGGCCCAAAGGCGCATGCACTTACTGTGCAAGATGGAAGCCATCAATATCATAAATATAAATATAAAGACAAAATTAAATCTCATGCACATCTGAAGAAAGAAGGGTACTCAAAACCCTTCACTAATGCCTCTGGATACAAAGGTGGAAAGGGAAGAAAAAGGGGAAAATGCATGTACTGTCACAAAGGATTCCATCCAGAATCCGCATGCATGCAAAAAAAAATAGATCTAATGTCTCAAATAATTCAGCAAAAAAACCTTGGATATTTCATCCTCGAGGGTGCCAAGAAGAAGAAGTCGGAAGATCAGAATCTCGAGAAAGGAAATTCTAGCCATGCCTTGATTTCCATCAACTCCTATCCCGATGCTTCGATTGTAGATTCAGGAGCATCACATCACATGGATGCCTCAAAAGAAGTCCATTCTTCATTGGATGCATGCAAAGTTCCTCCTATTTTGATGGGGGACAACTCATTAGTTGAAGTCACCGACAAAGAAGGATTGAACTCACCAATGGAATCTTTGAGAATATGTTGCATGCTCCCAAACTTTTCGTCAATATTCTCTCTGTGTATCAGATGACGAATTTTGGCACCGGAAATAAATTCATATTCACACCAAATTTCATGGACATCTATGACACGCAAACCAACTCCAAGGTTGTTATCGGTGAGGTAAATCATCAGTCTAGATTGTATACATTTTCTGAATTTATTGAACCAGATTTTGTTTTACTGCTTCCTCATGCTGATGAAAGTAGTAGGATATGGCATGAAAGGTTTGGAAATTTGAATTTAAGATACATGCAACATATTAGCAAGAAAATATTAGTTTATGGTCTACCATACATTCATTTCCCCAAGGGAGTATGTGAGGGATGTGTTCTTGGAAAATACCTTGAAGAGAAATTCGATAAAGGAAAGTCTCAGAGAGCTTTTGTACCTTTAGATATGATCCATAGTAACCTTATGGGTCCTTTTTCGCATCCATATATCAGCAAAGCGAGGTTTATTCTCATTTTCGTTGATGATTTCTCACGTTTTACATGGATTTACTTTCTCAGGAAAAAATATGAGGTCTTTCAACACCTCAAATATTTCAAAGCCCTGGTTGAGACACAGTCTGGAAATAAAATAAACGTCCTTCTAAATAATAATGGGGGAGAGTATGTCAATCATGAGATCCATAATATTTTCCATGAGGTAGGGATTTAGTTGCAGCACACAGTTCCCTATACTCCGCAACAAAACAAAGTTGTTGAGCGGAAAAACAGATCTATAAAGGAGATGACATCTTTCATGTTGCATGCAAAGTCACTACCACAGAGACTATGGGCCAAAGAACTTAGTTGTGAAACACACATCCACAACATATATCCCCATATATATGTCAAAGATAAGACCCCCTATAAGGCTTGGAGCATCCTCAAACCGAAAGTGACCCACTTTCATATTTTTGGTTCACGTGCATGGGCCTGGATTCTCTCTGAAAAGAGGAAGGCACTTGATCCATAGAGAATTGAGTGTATTTTTTTGGGTACCCCGATGGCATGAATGGATATATACTTATTGATATTTCCTCGGACCGGATCATCATTGAGCGAAGTTTCCAATTCGAGGAAAGTGTCTGGCATGTACCTCATCAGCCACATGTAGACACCTTCATTCTTCCACCTGTCTAAGATGATGAACATGCACATGCCGACTCTTCTTCTGATGAGAATTCATATTCATAGGACTCAAATGATTCAGATATAGAGTCAGTACAATGCATCCATATGCAGTTGCAGAGCCAGAGCAGAGGCCCAAGTGGGCATAGACTACTCTTCAGGATACAGGGGATCTCATTGGTGATCCAACCGATACTAGGAGGACTTAATTTGATTTCGAAGATCCTCCTGTTTCATTCAGTGACACTGAACCATTTCCCTCCAAGCATATTTTCTTGGTTCAGTCTTCAGATCCACAGTCTTATGGCAAGGCTTCTGGAAATCCATTTTGGGAATCTGTCATGCAGTAGGAGTACAACTCCCTCCTCAAGAACCAGACTTGGGATCTAGTTCCCCTTCCTTCAAGGAGGAAACTTGTCAGATGTAGATGGGTCTAAAGGACCAAGAGCACAGCGGATGGATAGATTAGTAGATACAAATCCATGCTTGTTGCCAAAGGATTTCAGCAGGTGCATGGTATTGACTATGATGAGACCTTCACTCCAGTAACGAAGATGGATTCCATGTGATTGGAACTTGCCATTGTGACAACCAAGGGATCGGAATTCCATCATATGGACGTGAAGAATGAATTTCTTCATGATGACCTCTCTGAGGAGATCTATATGGAGCAGCCCAAAGGATTTATGTAGGACTCATGTTTGGTCTGTCAACTGAAGAATTCTCTTTATGGCCTCAAGCAGTCTCTAAGGGCATGGTATGCCAAGATGGACTCCTACCTGATGTCATAGAACTTTGTACATTGTAAATCAGACCCAAATGTCTACATGCTCAGGACGGTTGATTCACTTCTACTCTTAGTTTTGCATGTTGATGATTTGTTGATCACCGATTGCTCGACTTCAGCGATTGTTACAGTCAAGAGGATTCTACATGACATGTTTTTTATGACAGACATGGTTCCTCTATACTTCTTCCTTGGACTCGATATCAGTCAGGATGCATTAGGCATCAAACTGTCTTAGGACAAGCATGCACGATATCGCCTTAAGAGATTTCACATGACAGACTGCAAGTCTTCTCTGACTCTTTTCCTATCAGGAGTCAAACTTGAGGATGGCGGGGATACTCCACTGGTTGACAGCACACTGTACAGACAGCTAGTGGGGATCTTGTTGCATCTCACACACTCCAGACCATACCTCTCCTATGTAGGTGGCGCAGTTTCCAGGTTCATGCAGGAGCTGCATGAGCTACAATGAAAGGTTGCAAATCATATCCTTCGATACATACAGGGCACCATCATCTTTGGGATTCATTATGCAGCAAAATCTACATTATATCTCATCAAGTTTACTGATTCTGACTGGGCTGGCAATAGCATTGATCACAAGTCCACATCTGGTTACTCACTCAGTCCCGGTTCTAGGCCTATCTGTTGGTCGAGCAAGAAGCAAGTTGCCATTTCTCTATCTTCAGATGAGGTAGAGTACAGAGGGGTACTTAACATAACCATTCAAGCTATGTGGCTACAACATTTTCTCACTGAGTTGGGAATTCAATGTCATTGGTTGATCGTCATGTGGTGTGACAACCAGAGAACTCTGAAGTTCTGCAGAGATCCAATTCATAGGAAATTAACAAAGAACATTGAGATCCACATGCACTACATCTAGGACTTATTACACGAGGGGATCATCAACCTACAGTTATGTCCTTCAGCAGAACATACGACAGACATCTTCACCAAGACCTTCTTTGAGCAAAAGTTTCATTCTCTACGAAGTCGTCTTAGAGTGAAGGACACAGTTGCCTAACAACTATCAGTTCTTCTTTTTACATACATTGTACCTTGAGGGTGAGGTTTCCCATGAGGTTTTACCTCTTTCCTCACTTTATTTTCAGTGTATTTTTTTATATTTGGGTACCTAACATGGCCTCATTGTCAGGACCCATTCTTTATTTTCACCATAGTGATGTTTAGGGGGGGTGTTGGAGTTACTTCACACACACCTAGGATTTATTTTTCCTAAGGTTTTTCCTTATTTATTAGTCATTATTAGTCATTATCCAGTCTCCTATATTTTAGGGGAGAATATTCCACCTGGAGAATATTCGCTTCAGTTGACACTTCAGTTTGACTAGTTGAGTTGAGTCTAGATGTTGCATTGGTTTTGTCACCTTGCAACATTGGGATCATCACCATGATAATTCACATTATCCTTGGTTTCATCACCATAATGGCGCATTACCCTTGATTCCTTGATCTACTCCTCACTACACTCTATTTCAGTCAGTTAACTGAAGACTATTTGACTAGTTAACTTAGGTAGGTGGTAGTTCACTCCTGTAACTGCCTGAGAGACTAGACTAGGTGGCAGTTCACTACGGTAATTCTTGGTCTGTGTCCAGATCACTCTATACCACCACTATGGTGCATTGATTCTCCTCCAGTGTGCATCGATTGAGTTATACAGAGTATATCATGTGTAAATTATTCATTATTCATTACGGTTAATGAGAATTCTTCCATTCTTTCTCTCTTGCTTCTTCTTTCTCAATTTATCTCTGCAAATGTGTTTGGTATTTTCTAGCTAGACATATTATGTGCAATTTCAACACATTTACATGGGAAACCTCCTAGTAGAGGACCTAGTGCGCGGTTTACTGGGAGCTTGTGTCTCTTCAGTTTCATCAGTGAATCTTAGTTTGCTTATTTTCTTCAAGGTCGGTTGACTGGGTAATGAGTTCTCACTTTATTTTCCTTTTCCCCTTTTAGAAACACCTCCTCCTCTTACCTATGAACTATGAAATGTTGATTTCTCAGCAAATAAGGGAGTATCTCCTTTAGGTTCCAAGGGAATGTTTGTTGAAATCAAGAAAGAATCCCAGTCCCTATTTAAATTTCCAAGCTCCTCAACCACCAACATATTTATCAAGGAAAAATGGAATAGGTTATTCTCTGGTTGGTCATCTTTGGCTTGGACAATGTCTGCCATCTTTTCCAGGATTTTACATAGGAAGAAAGGTAATTTTAAAGGACTTCTCCCTATGGAATTCATCGGGAGGCTAATGTGGTATTGATGTACCTTGTCAAATATACCCTCACAAGTAAATTACTTTTGGATTATCCTCAGAAGTTTCTCAAAAGGTTCCCAAATATATTCACTGAGAATATTGGCTCCAATCTTTTAGTTTTTGTATTCATTTTTTAGAAAATCAATATAACATGAAGTATCTAATGGCATACCTTTAAACCATTTTTCTACCTGCATAGGAATCTCCGTCGCAACTAATATGGTTTCCTCTAACACTTGGAAAGTGATCCCTACAATAGTTGCACTAACACCATTAAAGTTAAGAGCAAAATTATTGGTTAGTTGTGCATTATACCCTTGAACCTTTTCACAGAATATCATGCATCCGGCTTGTTCAAAGGACACTCTGATTGTCGGGTCTAAATTTACTAACTTTAAATTTGGTGGCTCAAACCTCACGACTTTCTCGCTTCTTGCATTCTTTCTTTTTCATTGAGGATTTGTCATGTTGTTGATATATGTCAACTGCAGGTGCGCAACAATAGATTGTAATAGCCTCTGCGTAGAGAAAAAGGGAACAATAACCTCTGACAACAAACGAGAGAAATAACCTATGTGCAATGAATGAGAATAGTGACTTTTGCATGAAGCGTAGGAAAATGTAGCAATAAGAAACATTGTGCAGAAAACAAATCAGTGGAAGGAAACTCGTCATAGCAGTGCCAACAATGGAAAACTTCGGTGTAGCGGAAACCTTCGCACAACAATAAACAACGACGGAAACTCGGCATAGGATTAGGTAATAAGAATTTAGCTCAAAATAAATAAGGTTGATTGTGTGAAAAACAAACTCATTCCAGAAACTAATTTGCAATGGGCTCCAAGAAAATCTCTTGAACAATTATTGAAAGAAATGGAGGATACGTAGCAAAAATAGAGTGGTAGATTTACGTAGCAGAGGGATTCAAAGCTTATTGGAAAGGTTATGAATGACGCACAAGTATTGAATTTAATGGATAAAAATTAAAGGTGGCCAATATTTATGCTCGACTGGATAAGGAACGAAATTATGAAAAGGTATGGAATATCCATAGCGACAAGATGTTTTAAGGAAAGTCAAACATTTACGCAACGTAATTGCGTAGCGGGTACACCTTTGAAGTTTTCAATGGTACAAATGATATGGAGCACCATGATTATTCCCTTTTCTAACCTCATTATTAGGTAATGATGAACCATAATATCTTTTTTCATGACATTCATCCTAACTATTAGAAAAATAGGACCGCGGAGCAATAAAATAAAACAAATGCGGAAAACAAAACATAGAAGATACACAATACAAGAGATACACAGATTTATGTGGTTCACCCAGTGTGGGCTACGTCCACCAGAGAAATTGCCAGGTCCTTCCTTTATTATTATCCAACAATTGAAGGAATACAACCTACAGCAAAACCCATTGTAACTTCGTCTTCTTTCTCTCACAGTCTCCTCTCTCAGAATACAATATTCACCATCAACCACAGCCGCAATACATTTCCCTCATAAAAGAGGGTATCCTTCTAGGGAAAAAAACCCTAACATAATCTCTACCATTAGATCTGCGACCTTATAATGAATGGTCCATATTTACAATGAAATTACAATATACATTTACAAGGCAATTTTTCCTTCAGGGGCTTCGCCCCCAAACCCCCGTTGGGGGCCCGCTTGCCCCCGGACCCCACAGAGGGGATACCCCCCTCTACACTCCCCCGCGTTGAAGAGTGTACATACTTCTGGGGTGTAAATACTTCATGGGGTATAAACACGGCTGAAATTAAAAGACCTCTGAATCAAGAAGATAATCAGGCTCCACAACCAACAATCTCCCACTTGGAGACTGATCTCAACAACTCCACCGTTGTTGTATATGTTGGACTCTGAACCTTCTTAGACCTGGAAAATTTCTCATCTTCATCTTCATTCTTGAAGACCAACTGAAACTGAGTAGGAACTCAGTT
>JASDQU010203152.1:4296-15503 GCA_032191745.1 Picea mariana | reverse complement strand
TGTCATTTTTAGCTGCTCTGTGTTTAAGCTGCGTGGGCCCTTCTCCCGTCATGTCATCTTCCTTTCCACCTATCTCCTGCTGATGTGTGTCATCCATCCGCCTCCCCTCTTTGGTCCACGTGGTCCTCCCTCCTTCTCATCATCCACTCATTGCTTGCCATGTGTCTCGTTCCTTTCCACGTCATCCTCTCTCCAAGGAGTGAGCCCATTATCTCTCGTCTTTCCCCCTTCCGCTTGTTGTCCTCCGCCATGTGCCCTCCTCTGTCTCCTTTCTCACACCTCGCCACTTCCTTCACGCCCTCATAGTCCGTTGCCACCATTCTTGTCATGCGCCCCATCCTTCGCGCTGGCCTCCACGCCCATTCGTCAAGTCATTCAGTTATTCTAGGTGGCAGCGCGAGGAGTCTTCCATATCCCAAAGTGCTGAATTGGCCAGATCGTCCTCAATCCCAAGAAAGCAGTTATTGAAGCGGTTGGTGGTGGTTAGACATCGTCTCCGCCATAATGGGAAAGTCCTGCAATGAATTAAAGGCACATCGAGTCGCCGATAAAACTGTCAGAAGATCGATCACGTCTGCCATAAGTTGCACGACCGTGCAAAAATTGCAAGTGTTAACTGTCAGAAGCCATGCAGACGCAAATATTTCAATGCTACGTCTCGATTTTGCTGCTATTGTTAGTTTGAGTATATGAAGGCGTTTTTGCCATTTTTGTATCTATCGATGGTAGAGCTGAGCTCCTGACTGTAAAGTTTCAACAACTATTCTGGTTTCCTGGTTATGCCTCTATGTTTGAGACTTCTTGGTTTATGACAAACAGTTCTCCTTTTCCATCTGTGTTTCATCTTATGCCAGAGAGTTCACAGTCGAAGGATTCACGTGGATTATTACAATTTTGTTATGATAAAGGATTTGTTGTGACATTATTGTATTCTCTGGTCTTCTGTGTTTGAATATAAAAGGATTTTGTGTTCGAATGCTTTCTCCTCCAGTCTGTTACGAACTTGATGTTTATCATAGACTTTCGCACCCTTCTCATGCAAGTCTTCCTCCTACTCACCCTTTTAATACAACTCACTGTTTGAAGTTTATCAAGACCTCACTCGTTCATGCATGCCTAGCCTAGTTTCTGAGTTGAGATGATATTGTTCAGAGTTTTCCTCCATTTGATCACCTCTTTAAAACAAATCGTGACATTAAACTGATGGGCGTCGGGCTCTGCTCCTGCAAGCAATCCAGGAGTGACTTCCGACCGCCAACATTTCTGGCACCGTTGCCGGGGACGAAGTTGAATATTTTCCCCGGGATTGAACAACAAAGATTAAGCTGATTTTGAAGGTGCATCAGACATCAGAACTCGAAGATTGCTACTGTGCACCTGGCGACTCCATTGTGACGACCCCACTGTGGCGAACCCATTGGATTAGTTGTGGCTTCCGGCGGTAGACACACGCAGTCCCATCCACAACTGCCTCTGGCTACAGCTGAAGAAAATCCGGAGGTGATTCTCAGAAAAGGAAAGGCCCCTCAAGGAGAAAGCTTCACTTCCGAATCAGGTATTTCCCCACCTCCTTCCGTAAGATTTCCATTTTCTCATTATCAGCTTCCTAGTCGTCCTTCCTCTGAGGTTTCCCGTTCTCTGAATTTCGGGAGTGTTCCTGCTGAGTTTTCTCCTCTTGGTCTAGTATCAGAGGGAGAGGTCCTTGTCACTCCCCCCTCCCTGAAAGTTGTCCCTCAATTAAGACCTCAGGCCTCAGAAGGTTTCACTACCCCCCCTTTTATTACTACTGTTGCATAGAGAGAAACATCTGCACATTCATGTCCCTTAGACCTCTCTCTGTTTTCCCCGCCGTCTCCATTGAGAACCTCTTTTCCGACATCTCCCGTTCACACTCCTTCTCCTCCTATTTTTCCTCCACCTAATATCCCTATGGCTGGTGCTAATCCCCCTCTGAATAGAATGGATGCCATAGTTGTTGCTAGATATGCTCCTTTAATCCTACCCCATCCCATGAACCCTCTCCCTGCTGGAGACTATTTGAAATACATGCCCAAGTTTGCTGGGGAAGGGGACATAACTGCAGAAAAGCACTTGGCTACTTTTTACAGTTATGCAGACAACCTCAACATTGAGAATGAAGATGTCTGGATGAGAGTCTTTGTCCAGAGCTTGGATGGTGAGGTTAGAAAGTGGTTTAGAGGACTGGCCCCTGGATCTATTGTTGGAATTGAAGCCCTGGATAATGTTTTCCTGAGGCAGTGGGGTGATAGAAAGGATTACATATATTACATGACAGAGTTTGGGTCCCTAAAGAATATGGAAGGAGAGTCTGTCTCTGACTTCTCCAAAAGGTTCAATAAGATGTATAACAAGGTTCCTGCGGAGGTAAAGCCCTCTGAAGCCTCTGCTCAGATTTCTTATGCTGGTGCATTTGAGCCTAACTTCTGTCTTTTATTAAGAGAAAGGAGAGCCACCTCCTTAGCTCAAATGCAAGATGCAGCTATAGAAGTGGAATCCAACATGTTAGCGGCTAACAGACTGAGGAACAAGGCTAACGCAGACAGAAGAAAAGGAAAATCAGAAGCCTCAACTTCCGGCCCATCACTGCCCCACCCTCAAGTAAATGAGCTGACCCAGGTGATGAACTTTCTGAAAGAAGAGATGGAAAGACTGAAGGTGGAGAGGAGGCAAGCATACAAGGGCCTCCCTCAGAGCACTGAGAGCAGAGGAGGTTTCAAAAGGCCAAATAATTTTGCCCCTCCAAATATGCATAGAGAGAAGGGAAGAGACAGTGAAGACCAGAGAATTCAGGCTCCCTTCCAGAACAATTTTGTGGCCGATGAAGATGAAGGGGAAACAGACGAACCTGAGCCTAAAATCCACTCTTTAGAAGTCACTCCCCCTTTCCCTCATCTAACCCAATCAGCATACGAGGAGTCTCTCATGAACAGTCAGCTAAATGAATTGAGCAAGGGAGACAAAGCTAGCGATGGCTGAGGCAGGTATAACCTGAGGTCCGACAAAAGGGCAGCAGCATCTGATGTTCCGGGGCCATCCACCAGAGCAGAGAAGCCTGCTAATGAGATAGTAGACAGTCACAGAGGTAAGAATACCCAACCCCTCTCTCCCATTGTCCAGAATCATGTTCCTGAAATTAGAGAAATTCCAAAGCTTGCATCCTCTTTTAATTTCGAGCATGAGATTCAGAAAATCAGAATCCCTGTGCCCCTCACTGAGCTAATCAAACATGATGAATTCAAAAGGCGTTTCTCTGACCTTTTGAAATCTGAAGCCTCATGCTCTTCCACAGACTTCATAAACCTCCAAGATGAAAAGCCAACAGTTGTCCTAGGTCCCTTGGTGGAAGACAGAGATGATTCATCCCCTCCCTTCTACACCTCCCTGAACATACATGACAAAGTGCTGCACAACTATTTGATGGATTCAGAGGCCTCTCATAACCTCATGCCCAAATCCGTCATGGAAGAATTAGGATTGGAAGTCACCCGAGGCTATCATGACCTCTATTCTTTTGACTCCAGGAGAGTGCAATGTTTGGGAGTCATCAAGGACGTGGTAGTCTCTTTGTTTCAGCTGCCCATGAAGAGCATGGTCATGGATATTGTGGTAGCTGATGTCTCCCCCAAGTTTGGCATGTTGTTGTCAAGATCTTGGATTAAGAGACTTGGAGGGACGTTACAGATGGATCTCACATATGCCACCATTCCAGTCTTTGGAGGGGAACATAGGATATTGTACAGAGAAGCCCAGCTAGCCTACATTGTCAGTGATGAAGCAAACCCCACTAATCACCCCATCTTTGCACTTGACACTGACTTAGGGTCTAGTTTGTTACAATTCACTGAGACTCCTGAGGCCCCTTCACAAATCAGAAAGCAGCCCATTCTCAATCAGGAGATGCCTCTTCCAACCACCTCTGTTTGGAAGATGTTCTTTGATGGGGCTTCTTCCAGTATAGGTGCAGGTGTCGGGGTGGTATTCATATCCCCTTCTCAAGAGACCATATCTCTATCATATAAGCTGGAGTTTGAAGTCACCAACAATGTGGCAGAGTATGAAGCTCTGGTTTTGGGATTAAGAGCTGCAAAGGAGATGGGAATAAGGGAGATGGCTATGCTTGGAGATGCAGAACTGATTGTCCGGCAGGTCAAAAACGTCTATCAGGCCAGGCACCCTCGTCTCAGGAATTACAGGAACGAGGTATGGGACCTTGTGAATAATTTCTTCCTGGCTTTTAACATCTCTTTCATTCCAAGGGAAGAAAATGCTCCAGCCGACTTTTTATCTTTTGCAGCTAGTCTGCTCGAAGTTCCTGCGCTGC
The DNA here is from genome assembly GCA_032191745.1 of Picea mariana. Taxonomy (NCBI): domain Eukaryota; kingdom Viridiplantae; phylum Streptophyta; class Pinopsida; order Pinales; family Pinaceae; genus Picea; species Picea mariana. The sequence goes on along the minus strand of JASDQU010203152.1, from coordinate 11,161 downwards.
CCACTGCCGGGTCCGATGTTGAAATAAAATACAGACCCTCTGTACCGGACAATGTCAAGCATTGAAGGGTATTTGAGGATGATCAGGAGATCGAAAAGTTTCTTCAATACATTGATGACTTTTCTGCATTGCACATAGATGAGGACCCTGACACGGAATATGACAATCACCCTGGGGAGTTTTTGAATAAAATTGTTGACCACCAGATTATACAGCTACCAAGCAACCACTTACCCAAAGGACTGATCCCATTAGAAAGGTTGTTTGATGGGAATGATGTGGCAGTAAAGGGAATAGTTTCAGGTGACGATGCTGACATAACTGAATGCAACATTGGCACACCAGAGGAGCCCAAGTTTGTCAAGTTGTCAAGGAGTTTGACCAAGGAGCAGAGGACCGAATACACTGAGTTGCTGAGGGAGTTTGCTGATGTGTTTGCATGGACCTACGAAGACCTCAAGACATATGACACGTCATTCATTGAGCACAAAATCCCACTGAAAGAAGAGCCTAAGCCATTCAAGCAGAAGCTGAGACAAATAAACCCCATGCTGTTACCTGTCATGGAGAGAGAGGTGAAGAAGCCGCTGGATGCCCAAATCATTGTCCCCTTGAGATACTCTGACTGAGTGGCCAATTTGGTCCTAGTAAGGAAGAAGAATGGAGAAATCAGACTCTGTGTCGATTTCAGGAACCTGAACAGGAGCTCGAGGAAGGACAATTATCCCCTGCCCAACATGGAGCATATATTGCAGAAGGTCACTGGCGCATCTATAATATCTATGATTGATGGCTTTTCTGGTTATAATCAGATATCAGTCATGCCTGAGGACAGAGAAAAGACAGCCTTCACCACTCCATGGGGCACATTCATGTATGCCAAAATGCCTTTCGGATTAATGAATGCAGGAGCAACATTTCAGCGAGCCATGGACATAGCCTTCATTGGAGAAAAAGATAAATTTGTGGTGATTTACTTAGATGACATAACAGTCTTTTCCAAGACTAATAAAGAGCACTGCTACCACTTGAAGAAGGTTTTCCAGAAGTGTCGTAGGTTTGGCCTTTCCCTGAATCCCAAGAAATCATTGTTTGCTATGCAAGAAGGGAAGCTGTTAGGCCATATAGTATCAGCAGAGGGAGTGAGAATTGACCCTGACAGGGTAGAAGCAATTCAGGCCCTGTCACTTCCCAGATCTAAGAAAGAGGTTCAGGCATTTTTGGGAAGAATTAATTTTCTGAGAAGGTTTGTCTCAAATTTTGTTGAGTTGGTGAAACACATCACAACCATGCTCAGAAAAGGAAATGAAGTGAAATGGACTACTGAACCCAGGAAATCTTTTGACCAAATAAAGAAGGCGTTGACTGAGGCACCTGTGCTAATCAGTCCCGATTATTCCAAAGATTTTCTGATATTTTCTTTTGCTTCTTGTGATACAGTAGCAACAGTCTTACTGCAGAAAAATGATCAAGGGAAAGAGCAGCCTATTTCCTTCTTTAGCAAGGCACTGAGAGATGCAGAACTCCGATACGAGATCATGGAGAAGCAAGCCTACACCTTGGTGAAAGCCCTCAAAGCTTTCAGAGTCTATGTCTTGCATTCAAAGATCACTGCATATGTCCCCTCAACCTCTATGAAGGATATCCTTATACATCCTGACATAGACGGGAGGAGAGGTAAATGGATCGCCAAGATCCTAGAGTTCGACCTGGAAATCAAGCCCACCAAGCTGATAAAGGGGCAGGGTTTAGCCAAGTTGCTAGCTGAATCCAATTGCAGAGCGTTGGGAATCAATTTTATCAACGAGCAAGCTGAGTCATCCAACAAGAGTTCCCAAAGAGCTTTACCATTAGCAACGTGCGCCTGGTACAAGGATGTCTTGTACTTTCTGCAAGAATTGAGGCCTCCTGATGGAATGGAAAAAAGCAAGGCAAGAGATTTAAAGCTCAAAGCTGTTAGGTATTGCCTTATTGACCAAGCCTTGTATTGGAAGGACCCTCTAGGGGCATTACTAAGGTGTCTGGACCCGCAGTAGGCTCAGAAGGTTATGAATGATTTCCATAGCGGTCTCTGTGGAGGCCATCATTTTTGGAAGACCACAGCTCACAAGATCCTCCGAGCTGGGTATTACTGGCCCACCTTATTTCCTGATGTTTGCAAGGAAATCAGAGCTTGCATCAAATGCCATAAATTCTCAGGAAAACAACAACTCAAATCCCTGCCATTAAAGCCTGTGGTAGTCTCGACACCCTTTCAGCAGTGGGGATTGGACTTCATCGGGGAAATTCATCCTCCCTCAAGTGGGAAACACAGATGGATTCTGACTGCAACCGACTACTTCACCAAATGGATAGAAGCTGTCCCTACCAGAAGCACTTCTCACAAAGTAATTATCAGCTTCCTAGAAGATATCATAACTAGATTTGGTTGCCCCAGCAGAATCGTCGCTGATAATGCCTCTCCCTTTCGGTCTGAGCCTCTGGTCAAATTCTGTGAATAGTTCCAGATTGCACGGATTCACTCCACTCCCTATTATCCTCAAGGGAACAGACTGGCAGAGTCCTCCAATAAAAGCCTAATCAAGCTTATCAAGAAGCTACTGGAGGACAATAAAAGGGCCTGGGACTCAAAGCTCAAATTTGCTCTTTGGGCTGATCGGGTGACAATAAAGAAATCTTTGGGCATCTCACCTTACCAACTGGTTTATGGAATAGAGGCCGTTTTCCCCACTCAGCTCACCTTGCTTGTGGAAAATCTCCTCCAGGACTTTGAGGGGGAACCTAACCATGTGCTCAGAAGAATTCATCAGATGGTGGAGGTACAACAGATCAGAGAGCAGGTCATGGACAGAGCCTACAATCATCAGTAGAAAATCAAGCAGGCTTTTGACAGAAAGAGAAAGAAGAAGGAATTCGAGCAGGGTGATTTGGTGCTCAAATGGGATGCACCTCAGCAGGAAAAGGGAAAACACAGTAAATTTGATGCCCTCTGGTTCGGGCCTTTCAAGATCCTTGAAGTGTTTTCAAACAACACTTACAGGTTGCAGGATCTGGAAGGCAAAGAAGTTTTTAGCAGCCCAGTCAATGGGCATTTCTTAAAAAATGTTTTCTATGAGCCGCAGTCGGCTCTTTTTGTTTTGTTTTGTAAATACTATTTCTATTTTTGTTTTTCCAGACTAATAAATGACTCCATAGCCCAACAACAAAGGCATTGAATCTGCAAAAGTGTTCTTAGAGCATCACAGGGATGACTCTATCCCCCATGGAGCCAAATGTTAGCAATATTTCTTGTAAAGGGGGTTAGAATGCAGAAGAAAGGGTTAAAAACCCATTTGTACTAAGTTTTGAGCGCGAATGCGTCTGTGTTAAACGATAATCAAGTTTGGACGGCTGGGATTTGCGCACCCCGATCAATGGCGCACGGCGAATTCCGGACCCCCCCGCCCTTCTACCTTTAAGCAGAAGGGGGGGGTCCGGAATCCATGGTAAGCAACAGGCGGATCTGAACGATAAGCATTCACACCCCCGGATCAACGACGCATATTGGATTCCGGACCCCCCCTGCCTTTCTACCTTTAAGCGGAGGGGGGGGTCCGGAATCGGGGGCGCACCTCTCCAACGGTCCAGATCAGCGCACCCGAATCAACGGCGATAAAGGCAATTCCGGACCCCCCTGCCTTTCTACCTTTAAGAGAAGGGGGGGGGTCCGAAATCGGGGATGCAGCTTTCTGACGGCCGAGATCTTAGCACCTTGATCAACGACGCTCACACCATCCTGTCATTTTCAGCTACTCTGTGTTTAAGCTACGTGGGCCCTTCTCCCGTCATGTCATCTTCCTTTCCACCTATCTCCTGCTGCCATGTGTCATCCATCCGCCTCCCCTCTTTGGTCCACGTGGTCCTCCCTCCTTATCATCATCCACTCGTTGCTTGCCATGTGTCCCGTTCCTTTCCACATCATCCTCTTGCCAAGGAGCGAGCCCATTATCTCTCGTCTTTCCCCCTTCCGCCTGTTGTCCTCTGCCATGTGCCCTCCTCTGTCGCCTTTCTCACACCTCGCCACTTCCTTCACGCCCTCATAGTCCGGCGCCACCATTCCTATCATGCGCCCCATCCTTCGTGCTGGCCTCCACGCCCATTCGTCAAGTCATTCAGTTATTCCAGGTGGCAGTGCAAGGAGTCTTCCATATCCCAAAGTGCTGAGTTGGCCAGATCGTCCTCAATCCCAAGAAAGCAGTTATTGAAGTGGTTGGTGGTGGTTAGACATCGTCTCCGACATAATGGGAAAGTCCTGAAATGAATTAAAGGCACGTCGAGTCGCCGATAAAACTGTCAGAAGATCGATCGCGTCTGCCATAAGTTGCACGACCATGCAGAAATTGTAGGTGTTAACTGTCAGAAGCCATGCAGACGCAAAGCTTTCAATGCTACGTCTCAATTTTGTTGCTATTGTTAGTTTGAGTATATGAAGGCATTTTTGCCATTTTTGTATCTATCGATGGTAGAGCTGAGCTAAGGACAGTAAAGTTTCAACAACTATTCTGGTTTCCTGGTTATGCCTCTATGTTTGAGACTTCTTGGTTTATGACAAACAGTTCTCCTTTTCCATCTGTGTTTCATCTTATTCCAGAGAGTTCACATTCGAAGGATTCGCGTGGATTATTACAATTTTGTTATGATAAAGGATTTGTTGTGACATTATTGTATTCTCTGGTCTTCTGTGTTTGAATATAAAAGGATTTTGTGTTCAAATGCTTTCTCCTCCAGTCTGTTACGAACCTAATGTTTATGATAGACTTTCGCACCCTTCTCATGCAAGTCTTCCTCCTACTCACCCTTTTATTGCAACTCACTGTTTGAAGTTTATCAAGACCTCACTCATTCATGCATGCCTGGCCTAGTTTCTGAGTTGAGATGATATTGTTCAGAGTTTTCCTCCATTTGATCACCTCTTTAAAACAAATCGTGACATTAAACTGATGGGCGTCGGGCTCTGCTCCTGCAAGCAATCCAGGAGTGACTTCCGGCCGCCAAAAAATACCTTATGAGTTTGGTTATGGACACAAGTGTCACACTAACGTTGAGAAGATTCAAGTCACAAGAGATTAGCCTACCTTGACAACTCTAACATAGGTATGCATCTTCCTCAAATAGGAAGCTTCTACCTAATATTTGTCTTGGAATTATCACATGCTACATGATCCTTAATTAGGTAATAGGTAGCAATGCCAAAGCATTCTTAAATATACTTAAGCACTTCAAACAACATTTAAACATAACCTCTATTTACTACTAGACTTACTAGATTTAACACTAGATTTTTAAGTTCAAAACCTACACATCTAACTATGCCATGGGAGTAGTTCTCACTCAATCCATGTATCCTATAATATAGAAACTTTGAGACATAATAATTCCATCTAGAATCATCCAACATATGAGTGGGATATTTATGCCATTATCTATGTACTGAGCCAACAAAAAAATCACTTCTTGGGAAATAAGATTGTTATCCATTTTGATCATAAACCTTTGTAGTTTCTGTAGACATAAAATAAGATGTAAAGTGTGAATCTGACATATGAAATAGATGATCTTTTTCATATTATTTTTTAAATCAAATGAATTGAGTTGTCCTGAAATTAACCAAAACTTCTAGAAACAAAGTTTTATGAACAAAGTTCTTAACATTAAAATAGAAATCTAACTTTCAACATAATTCCTATTAAATTTAAAAATATATTTTACCAAATATATATATATATATATATAWATAYACCATATCCCACACCCATATATTCCATAYCCTTAGAAACTTTCTTACTTATTAACACATACAACACACAATGTGACACACCATCCASTATAAAGTAAAATCTYTTTGGAAAATCATCTTCAATGTCGAGTTAAGAATTTTTTTTCTAAAACCTCATAGATCTTTTGTCTTATCCATTTAATGTCACAAAGATTTGGCTTACATGTTTCTATGCAAATTTTTGTCTACATAATTAGATTTTTAAACTACTAAAATAAGGCAAATATTTAATTTTTAATCTACTAAAAAAGCCAAATATTTATCTCAAATGAACAAAGGAAGAAATGTTAAAACAGTGACATCAAAATGGTTTGATATATCTTTGTACAGAGTAATCAAGAAATCTTATTAAATGCTTTTATATTTTCATTTATGTTAATGAAATACCACTTTCGAGGACTTGTTAAATCTCTTGAGACTAAACAATATTTGCTTTCTTATGTTTTGATTGGGTTGATATATTAGATGATTTTTTATTAATTTAGTAGGAATAACATGTTTTGATTTTAGTAAAAACGTATGATTCTATATTACTTTATTAGTTCAATGTTGAGCATAATTGTGGCGTGTACGGTTTTCTCTCCGATGAAGGTTCTTCCTTTACGCTGTTGATATGTGCCACTCATTACCTTGTGGATATACACCGTCAAAGTCAAGCCATCGCTCTCACCAAGTCAAGCTATCTCTCTCACCGAGTCAAGATGGATGAATTTTGCATTTGTCCACCTCCATTACTTTATGGTTACATGTAGGTGGTGGAATCATTCTTTACTTGTTCCTCTCTATATCGTTTGCTAGTAATGGGGAAGCACATTAATACTTAATCCAATTGTGAACAAAATAAAGTTGCTAGTTATAAGTGCACCTCTCCTTTAATTGTAGATTAATATTTCTTTTTATTTTAGATTAATCTTGGATAATGCCAACTATATTTCAAAGTCAATCTAAGAGCTTCTAGAAAAATGGCATATCCAGTAAAGTTCTTATCCTTGTGAAAGTTCAAATGTGCATACACCAAAGAAAGAAGGAATATTGTCCTTCTGCATTAAC
>JASDQU010203151.1:7121-18957 GCA_032191745.1 Picea mariana | reverse complement strand
GTATATTGTATTGTAAACAATATAAAACAATGTATGAATATAATATATGCTGGTTTTCCCGGTTTGGGTTTCTAGGTGAAAAATATCTATGTAATGTTTGTGTTTGCCATTGTATCTTTTCTGTTCTGAATATTAGTTTGCAGTATATATTGTACAAGGTTAGAATTTACACCAGTCATCTCTATTAACATTATAGATCTTTGTTAGTGTTTTCTCTAGAATTTTGTGAAAGGCTTCTACTGTTCCATTCGCATGTGGATGATACGGTGTTCTTTTTGGTGGTGAACTTCAAACTCTCCGAGCATCACACGGATGGTTCTATTTATGAAGTGTGTGCCTTTGTCACTCATCAAAACTCTTGGGAGCCCAAACCTAGTAATTACTTGTTAAAATAAGAAGTGTGCAGTTGTCTCTATGCTGTAGTATTTTACTGGTGTGGCTTCCGCCCACCTTGTTAGGTATTCTATCACGGTGATGATGTATATTACCCCTGTTCTTTTGGCTGGTGGGTTAATTGGTCCCATAAATTCTATTGCCCATTTATCAAATGCCTGTAATGTCACTTGCGGTCGTAACAGCATCTCATCCCTTCTGTTGGGTTTGCCTAACCTTTGATAGACATCGCATCTCCGACTGTACTCTTGTGAGTCTCTGTGAATCGTTGGCCACCATAATCCTACATGGAGTACCTTCTGTGCGATAGATTTTCCTGCATAGTGTCCTCATACTAATCCTTCATGGGCTTCTGCTAAAATTCTTGGTCGTTCATGCTCTAACACGCACCTTCATAAAATGCTATATGTACCCATTATATATATATATGTCCTATGATCAGTTGGCTGCATGGACTATCGAGTTCTTCTTCTGCGCAGTGGTATATTCTTGTGGCGTGGTACCTGTGCTCAAGTGCTGGATAATCTCTGTGAAGTAGTCATCAGAAATTTGTACTGAGAATAACTGGGCATCTGAAAAGTTGTCTTCTAAGTTCGCGGGTTCTTCTCCATTTGTGACCCATGATAGGTGTTCAGGTCTTGCATTTAGTTTTCCTAGTTTGAATATTACTTCGAACTCAAATTCTTGAAATAACAATAGCCATCGAAAGAGTCTCCCTCCTAACGCTGGCTTGTCGAATAGGTATTTTAGGGTTGAGTGATCTGCAAACATCTTAAAATGTTTTCCCAATAGGTAGTATCTGAACTTCTGTAGTGTGTAAACCATAGCTAGGCCTTCTGTTTCCATCATGTTATAATTATGTTCAGAGTCTGATAGTTTTATACTTGTGAATGCTATCAGCTGGTCCAAGTCTCCTGCTCCTGGCTGTGCTAAGATAGCTCCAAGTGTTATCGCTAATGCATCTACATGCACATGGAATGTCTTTCCCCATTTTGGAAATACTAATATCGGTGCAGTGACCATATTTTCCTTCAGGGTATCCAGACCATGTTGACACTCATCGTTCCATTGGTACTTTGTATCCTTCCTTAGTAGTTTCTCCATTGGTGTTGTGATTTGTGCATATCCTTTGATGAATTTCATGTAGCATTATGTGTGTCCTAATGTCGCTCGTAGCTGACGGACTATTTTTGGTGCTGGTAAATTAATGATGACTGTGATCTTTGTCGAATTGACCAATAGCCCTTGTTTGCATACTATATGGCCCAATAGTATCTAAAATGATGTTCCAAATATACATTTATTTATGTTTAGTGATATCTAACACTGTCTGCATCATTTTAACATCAAACGTAAAACTTCCACATGTTTTTTCAACAGACTATAGACTATCCAGTCATCTAGGTATACTTCAAGAAATCGATGGATGAATTCTTTAAATGCTACGATAACCACTATGGAGAATATTGTTGGTGCATTCTTCAATCCAAATGGCATGACTGGATATTGGTATGATCCCCATTCTGTCACGAACGTGGTCTTGTATCTATCCTCCTGTGTTATCTTAACCTGATGGTAGCCTGAGAATCCATCAATGAATTAGTAAGCTTCATGTCCCCCCACATTATCTAACACTTCATCCATGAACGATGCATGGAATGGGTCATACAGGAATGCATCATTCAACTTCCTCAAGTCAATGCATATCCTAATCCCTCTTCCTTTTTTCTTGTCCTGTACGACCATCGGGATTATCCATTCTGATTCCTCGACTGGTTCGATGATGTCATCTCCGAGCATCCGGTTGATCTCCTCTTTGACTTTCTGTTTATATATGGGGTTCGGTCGATATGGTTGATGTCTAATCGATCTTGCTTCATGTCTGAGAGGTATCTTCATCTCTCTCATCTCTCCTGCTATACTCTTCATCTCTGTAAATGTTGTAGGAAACAAGTCGTTGTATTCGCAATAACTTTGTGATGCTTTCTACTGTTGGCTCAACCCAGTAGTCTCCAATATTGGAAATTTTGGGATGTTCAGTTGTTCCGATGTCAACTTTATTTACCTTGATTGGCGCGGAAATAAATTCAGATTCTATGGGTGGTCCCTTCAAATCTCTTTTGCCTTCTACTTCTTCAATCTGAATGTCGTGTGGGTCATCTTTGTCTGGTGCTTCCTCTTGTACATGGTAACATGACAGTAGTTCCTAGACTATCTTCTTATTTTTCTACTACTCTTCGGTAATAAGTTCTATTTTCGGTTCTTCAATGAATATGATTCCTCTGATCTGTTTCAGGGTTGCATCTATGTTGGGGTTCTCATGCTTGAATGAGAAAGTGACGGTAAAGTTTTGTTGCAATGTCATCCATGTTGTAGTTCATTTGCACAATTCCTGGTCTATGTACTAGTTCGCTGGTATGCCCTCTAAAGTATGTATGAAGTAATGAGGCCATTCCTCTGGTGGTCTCATTATCCACAGTGTTTTTCACTCCTCCAAGTGTTTCGCTAGTGTCCCTAGTCCTTCATATCCCCGTTGTTGGTTGTTTTTTTGTTCTACATCAAACCTTATGTACAATAACCTCTTACATAGGTACCAATCTATGATAGCCTCCTTGTGTGTGCCCCACCATCTTGCGGGTGTGGCCTTGAGTGCTAAATCCAGTGCTAGTAGCCTCTAGTTCTCTAATACTTCATATTCATATTGTATCAAGAATGTTTCCAAATCATTTAATCCGTGGAAACTGGGTGGTTCTTTGATTTATATGCCTATCCATTGTACTGCATGGTCTATTCTTGCACATATTCTCGTGGATACTTCATGTAGTCTCTGCTGCCAATTTTTTAACCGGGTGTCTAAGTCTATTGCGCATGAAGTAATGCTCTGCCAACTGAGTACCCCATCTGCAATTGGGTTTACGTAATCCTCATCCTGTGTAGTTTTTCTGTACAATTGGTTGATCTCTTATAAGTCCAAGAAAGTGGTTTCTATGAACCTCTCCCCTTCTGATGGATCGAGTGGTGCTATGACCCTGTAATATCTAGATTCAAATGTCATTTTTCCTTTTTTTAAGTTAATTCTAGCCTGATTGTCAAATGCCCAATCCAGACCGAGTAGTGTCGAGTACAATGTTGTGCCATATACTATTTCGATGACTTCAAATTCTGCTTTAGTGTGCACCCCGTCAAGATCTACTATTACTCTTTTCATTCTACTTATTAGTAGGACCCTGTGTTGGTTGGCTAGTTTTAATTGGACATTTGAGTATCCGAATGTTGGCTCTCCCATGCATTGCCAGGTATTCTTGGGTAGCACATTCAATTCGGATCCTAGGTCCAGTATGATGTCTCCCATATTGAAATCCCCAATGTTAGAATTTAGTCTAAATTCTCTAGTTGTTGTTCTTCTTGTGTGTAGATGATTGACATTTTTCGGTTCTAGCTCTTGTTCCATCTCGCTGCTACATTTCTCTAGGATGTTTTTCAATATTTTTACAGATGAAGGATCACTTAACATTTTTATGCATGATTGCAAAAAGTATTTGATAGTACTTACTTATCCCTTGGGTGGCTTTCCATTGGTATGATCCAATGATGGCGGCATTTTTTATTCTGGGGCTTCATGGACTAGTTGCATAGTTGAAGTCTATGTTGTGTCCACCTTATGAAATTCTTGTCTGGCTTCCTTAAAAGTCTCCTTTTCTTTGGGTGTGTCAAATTGCTTTATTGGTTTGGTGTTCTTATTTACCCATTGGTTGTGTGTAGGTTCCTGTCAAACTGTTTCGTTTCCTGTCTTCGTTCCTCCATGGGTGACTATATTGATGTTCTGTCCATCCTCCCTTGCTTCAGCTGAAATCCATTGAACATTCTGGTTGTTCTAGTTCCTCTTTTCATGTATCTTTACTAATGTCGGACATTCCTCTGTCTCGTGATCCAATGTGTGACAATACATACAAGTCACTCGCGGAAGTGGGCATTCCCATGCATAATGTCTCGGTTGAGGAAATTTGTGACATGTTATTGGTCCTCTGCCACATTCAAAACCTCCTATGGCTCATCCTCCTCCTCAATAGCCTGCTCAGTCCCCTCTTGGGGCGTTGTACTGTGGTACCTGATTATATTGCGCAGTATTATACTGGGGTTGCGTCGGATTGTACTGTGGTTGTGCATTATTGTATGGTTTTTGCACAGTGTTATATGGAGTTGGGGCTTGATTGAACTGTGGCATTGCTTTCCCAGTCATCATTTTAGCTTATACCCTATATGCGTCTAATGTTCTTTCCCGCATCAAATCCATAGTTCTGCAATCTTTGTCATCATGGCCCACTGACTTACAAAAGGTGCAATAAGAATTATTTGGAACTGTCTGGTACTTCTACATTATCGTGTAGTGATAAGGATCATGACTCGATTTCTTGCATATTTTTCACCATAATCCTCCCTGTGGTAGCGGGTTTTGCATGCTTGTTTCCATATACTACACGAATGTTGGACATTCGTTCTTGTGGTGTCCTTCCATCCTACATGTGGTGCATCAAGCGACTTCTCGTTTGTCCTTGTTCTTATTTTGGTTCAACTGAAATATTAGGTTCTTCAAATCCTCCTTCAATTCTTCAATAGCTGGGTCCATTTGTTGGTATTGGTTCTCTTCCTGTTGTTGGGAAAATCTCCCTATGGACTAGCAAATAGAGTTCAGACTTTGCATGCAGATATGACCGAATAGAAATTATTTTATACCTTCACCCTAGATTTAAATCCCCTTTTCTTAGTAAATGCATGAAAGATCAACCTACCTAATTCCTGGCATTTGATGTCGATCCTCCGTTGTACTCGATTACTTGTTCGCAATACTCCTTCCAAAGCTGACCTGCATCCAAGACAAGCAACAACTATGCATGCATACTACTTATATACTAACAGGTTAGAAATCCAAACATATACTGATCAAACTATAAGCAATTCATGAATTGGGATAGGAAAAGCATTTTCTTTATTACTTAGAATGCGTCAACTTACAAAAGTTGAGACCAGCCACTGCTCCTTGAACCTGATCCTGGGCTCCTCTTCTTCTGTCCTCCAACTGCTTTGCTTTGAACCTCCTTTGGCATAAGGAAAGGCTAAAGGTTTGGGACAATGGGAATACATAAATGGGCAGAGTTTCTTTGCTATATTTTTCCCCCTTATAAATGGGACCCCTACCCCTTCTTTTATAGGCTAGAAGGAGCTAGGTATTTGGATGAACCCTCAGCCATGCATGGCTGGGAGTTTCAGTTAAATCACCCATAGCTTTTTATTCCATTGGAAACTTTCCTTTTTTCATGCTTTTCTCGGTCCATGCGGGTTGTTTTGGGTCAGCCAACATGTACACGCATGCAGTAATGGGTTAGGGTGCATGGGCCTTTATACAAGAGGATTTTCAAAGAGTTGTTCAACAATGTTTTGGGAAAAGAAAGGATATGAGTTGGCCTGACGCCAGGTAAGCATGTGTGGTGAAATTTAGGGTTATAACAGATGCCCCCTAATGTGTGAGGTCAGAAGAGCATATAATGGCTGAAATACATTACCAATATTTACTGTTGTGCCGAACGATTGAGCCAAGGATCAGGAACCAGGAGGTGCCATCTGCAAAAGAAAAAATGTCTCATCGAGGCAGACATACCCATGCTCAGAATAAAATAGAACCATGGATACCAATCAAATACATTGTAGATCCATGTCAAATAACTATAAAGAGTAGCCGTGAACAATACACAGTGGAGCTACATCTCGAAATCACAAAGATATACATATAGAGTATCCATCTTCCAGAAGATGATTCTGCCTGATGGCTGGAGATGAGATCTTCAGAGCTCAAGCAACAACTTCAAAATCTTCAAAACTCAGGTAGGAGTGTAATATGAGTGTACAACTGCACTACCCAGAAGTCTTTGATGGCTCGTCAGTCATGGACTTGATAATCTTGATGATCAGACTGAAGGCTTCAGTGATTTCGAACAAGGACTTGATTGGATGTTCAGGATGGTCGGGTATGTGGACAAGAGACATATTGCAGAGGGGCCAACTCAGGCTTAGTGACAAACTTCCCTTGGACAATAGCACGACAAATGATGAGACTCAGGCAACATGTATGTTGATCATAAGTCTATGAAGCGGGAGGCAATGCAAACTCTCCATATGTTTGGAAGGATAACCAAATGGTGGAGGACACAACTCTATATAGCGAGATAAGCTTCCTAAGGTCGTACTACATCCCATAGTCTGATGAACAAATGGATAGATGTGCTTTATCCAAGGGCGACTCATTATGCTGCCAATAAAGAAAATACTTTTTCCCTTCCTCTTTTTGGGGTATATTTGATTCTTTTGTTCTTTTCAATAATTTTGGAAAAAAGAATAAAGGAAAATTACGTTACAATGGAGGAAAGAGTATTGCAAATATACAAGTTCAAGGCACAAGGACAAAACTAATGTTCTAGTAAAATGATACTCAGGAAAAATCCTCCGGCGACCAAAGGTGTTAAGACGCAGAAGAAAATTGTCACAAGGATGGTGTATAAGGTATGAAAATGCGGTTAATAAAACACACAATGGTAACATCCTTTGATGTAAGTTTAACAAGCCCAAAGAAGGTAAGATCGGTGGTTTTTCATATTTAGAGAGTCTGAAAAAACATAAAAGGAGACTCCATTGGGGTACCTTTTTCGAAGGTAGTCTAGTCAGTTCAAAAAGGGGGAAACTAGCACCGATTAGACGTCTATTCAAAACCATTTTAACGAGTGTGATAAAGACAAGATCACTTGGCCATTTTTTCATTTTTAAGGAGTCTGAAAAAAGCTTAACTATGGACTCCGTCAGGAATGTTCTTCTGGACCAATTTTAACGAGTGTGAAAGAATAAGGTCACTCGGCAATCTTTTCAATTTTAGGGAGTCTGAAAAGAGCTTAACTATGGTCTCCGTAGGGGTTCCTTTTTCGTAAGTTTAGTCCCTTAGGCCCGAAAAAGGGATAAAATTATACCTGAGAGTACTCTTCTAAAGAACGGAAGTTCCATAGAGTATACCTTTGTTCGTACCGTTGACCGTCCAGATCGAAAAAGGGGTAAAATACCACCAGACAAACGTGACTTCAAATTTCAGTTTAACAAGCGTGAAAGGCCACAAGATCGCTCTAAAATCTTTTCATGTTTAGAGGGTTTGAAAAGGGTTTACAAGAAGACCCGTTTAAGGAACATTCTTCTAGACCAATTGAACGAGTGTGAAGAAACAAGGTCACTCGACAATCTTTTCATCTTGAAGGAGTCTGAAAAAGACTTAAAGAAGACTCCATAATGGTTACTTTTCTCAGTTAATCCGGATGAGATCGAAAAGAATAAATGTAGTCTCGTCGAATTTTGCTTTCAGATCTCAAAGTGAGATTGAAAAACAACAAAGTTATCTCATGATAGACTCTTTGTGGGTCGATGTCTGGCATATCCTTGGGGGAGTTGTATGCTCTAACGAAAACATTGTCTATGATGCCAGGGGTTCTAGAGATATTGATAGGTATTGTTTCAGCAATGGTTTCCATATTACCCTCAGCATAGATCTTGTGTGTAGCTAAGGGATTAGTATGACAAGACCTATCTCCAGTCATAGTCATGGTGAATTCTCCTTCTTTGATTTGGCTTAACTCTGGGAGGAAATATGATCTGTGATGAAGATCTTCCCAAGGTTTGTCTGGACTAGTCATTGCTTCGATTACTGCTTCGTCAGAGGGCAAGACTAAGTCTAATGAATCGGTGTTAGCGAGAGAACCATGAGCCCAAATAGGCTCTAGAAGTGGATCTAACTCTTGTGCAGGAGTTGGATCAGTGTTAGCTAAATCTTGCTGGACTAAAGAGTATGCTACTTCAGCGATGGACAAGGGAATGGACATACCCAAGTGCCCTNTGAAGATCTTCCCAAGGTTTGTCTGGACTAGTCATTGCTTCGATTACTGCTTCGTCAGAGGGCAAGACTAAGTCTAATGAATCGGTGTTAGCAAGAGAACCATGAGCCCAAATAGGCTCTAGAAGTGGATCTAACTCTTGTGCAGGAGTTGGATCAGTGTTAGCTAAATCTTGCTGGACTAAAGAGTATGCTACTTCAGCGATGGACAAGGGAATGGACATACCCAAGTGCCCTGCTTCATCCATCATGGCTAATGGGGAAGGAAGTATCCACGTATCATCAAAGTAAGTCGTGTGGAATGAAAAAACTTGAAAAATATCAACCTTATGGTGATTGGATATAAACTTGATATCACCTTGAGGGGGCGGGTAATCGAAGGTCCCCATCATAGATGGGCACAAACCAACCCCTACGTTGATGACACCTGGTTGAGGATTATCAATCATCGGGACCGTGGATGCCCCCAAAGCAGGGTCAGGTCTGGAGAAAGACAATTGATCGATGGTCACTATCCGGCCCTCGTGTGGAAACAACAAGACCCAGAAAACTGTAGCAACCACGGCTTGCATAGCATAAGTCCAAATCCTTCCTAATAAGAGGTTATAGTCGAGGGGAGCATCGACTACCTCTACTTCGACACACACGGTCTTTCCTCCTAACTACACGGGGAAATAAGGAACGATGCCATGTGGTTGGAACAAATGATCACCGAAAGTAGTGAGGAGAGTAGGTGATGGAGACAAAACGGGCTAGCTAATGGCCTTCCAACATGCCAACGACATAACATATGTCGAAGCGCCCTCATCAACCATCATGTGGAAGATATTCCGAGTAAAATTTTTTGTGGGATAAGACACTACTATCTGAAACACTATGTGGTAATGCAAACAAGGTTTTAAGTTGGTTTTATCTAACATGATGGTACCCGGATTACAAGTCTCAATAGAGCCCAAAGCAGTTAACAAGGCTTTCCTCTGAGCAGGGCAGCTTTGAAGGACCTCCAAAGTAGACATCGCAAAAGTGGTTTGTGATAAATCTTCCACCACAGAGTAGTTCTGGGTGGCCCTTACATTTGGGTTATGAGAAGATTTTTTAAATGCACCTTTTGGAATGTGTGTCATTGTTTCTCCCAATGTCTTCTCAATCTGTAGAGGAAGAGATGGGATATCAGCTTCTTTACCCTTCTCAGAAGCGCTTGGTTTACTATAATTGTGCGCTCTAGTCTATATGAAAGCATCACCCCTAACCATATATAGGTTCATAGATGAGGGATTGTTCGAAGGTGGGTAGGTTTCTTGGCTACCCCCTTGTGTGCTTACAGAGGCTTGAGTTAGATTTTGCCCATGTTGAAAGGGATTAGTCAACACTACTTGTTGTGTGACAAACTTTTGGGCCTCTGCAAGTCGTGGACATAGATGGGTCGGGTAGTCTTCCACACACAAGTTGCATGGATACCTCACCTTTCATTTTTCAGTGTTGTCCCTGCCAGCATTATCGTTGGGTTTTTTATCCCCCTTACCCTTCTTTCATTTTTTTTTTTTCCCTTCACGTTGTTGGGTGGCCTTTGGGTTAGTCAACTACACTGTGTGTAATTCCAATGTTTGGGTAGGGGGAGCATCCAAAGCAATATTTTGGCTGGCCGTTGTGTGTTGTATGGATAATTGTTGCAACTGCTTAGTCAATTGCTCAGCGGGCTTGGTTTGTGCTGAACCGACAATACCATCGGCATGCAGTCCATCTCTTTATCTAGTTTTATCCAGTATTGAATGTGGCACATCTAGCAAGATGTTGTATAATAAATTGAACTGAGAATAGATGAGCTCAAACTGTAGAGCCCTCATGAAGGCATCTTCTTCAGAGAAAAATCCTGATGTCACAACATCTTTGGATAACTTCAGGACCAAAGACTTAAGGAACCACTCTAGTAGGAATGTTGGTGGAACTGGTACCTTGATTAAACTCTTCCGGCGTCTCCATTCTTAGATGTGATTAGAGATATGGTCTGCTATTGTCTGTTTGAAATTAGCAAGCAGATCTGTGCCAGCGTCATATCTCACAGGTAACTAGAAATGGTTAAGAAAATCCATTGCCAGTTCGCCAAAAGAAGAGTATCTTGAGTGATCGAGCTCAATGTACCATTTCGCGACACTCCCAATGAGAGTACGTTGAAACAATCACAATTGAACGAAGTCATCTTTCAATGAGTTAGATGAGCACCAAAGATGAAAGGTAGTGATATGATCTCCTAGATATTCATTAGGCTTGGCTTCAAACTTTGGAATGTCTAAAGGAAACTTCGTTGGCATAGGAGGCCAATGTGGATCGTGACAAATAGGGTCTTTCAACAACCTCATCAAATCTAGCAAGTGTAAAGTCGCCAGGAATGGTAGTTTGGGTTGTTGTTGATAACCGGGGAAAAGGGGACCTGGAGTTTGACTGGCACCAGGTTGCCAAGAAAAGTTTGGCTGCTGGCCCGGATTCTGGTAAAAACCATGGCCCTGGCCAGCATAAGGATTTTGCATATGTGGAGACATCATCGACTGATTTCCCAAATAGGACATAGATTGTTGGGCATGCATTGTATTCAAAGGATGTTGGGAAGGATTACCCCATGCTGGTCCCATGGGGTTCCATGATTGTGCATAATAGTTTGTCCATGGTTCCATTGATTATGGAAAGAATTACCCCAGATCGGCATTCTGGAGGAGGGAACGGATCCTTGCCCTGAATTCTAAGGTCCTGCTAGGTTTGCCCCCTGTGCAGGAATAGTACCCTGTACAGGAGTAGATTGTCCAAAAATGGGGTTGCCCCCAGTCGGGAAAGTGGCTGACAAGAAGGTATTGTTACCAAACGTTCCTTTCCAAGAAAACAGTGTTGAACCTACTGGCATACTATGCGAAGGTGGTCCTTGACTCCTCGCTCCAAATAAACTATTGTGTGTAGGTTTCCCGGTGAATTGTTGATGCGAACCACCAAGTGAAGGGGACAAAGAAGGGATATGACCTCCTCTGTAAGGGAAAGTTTTAAAAGGGATAGGAGTGCCCCCAATGTGACCTTGCAGAGGAGTGCTAGAACTCCTTTCCCCCAGACCCAAAGTCTGTAAAGTGGAGTAGGACAGTACAGGACTTGTACCTGAACTAGGCATACCGTATGAGAATGGAGGGTCTGTTGCACTAGGTGTGAAAGGGGTTGTGGTCATCTCCAAAGATGGGTTCGGACCACTGTGGGAAGTAGTTGTGGTCGAGACCATGGTGGCTCAGACTGACGATAATAGGTTAGGAGATGACAACTCTCATGTGGTGACAACCGTGGTGGGAATTGACAAATTCCCAGAAGGAGTAAAAACATTTGTTTCCATTGCTGTGTGCGACACTGTCTGGCACTCGTAAAATTGAATTGGTACAATGAAAGGTGCCAAGAGATCAATGGTTGTGGTTTCAACTGAGCCAAGAGTGGTTGCTTCAAGGTCCAAAATGGTCTATTCCTCCGGGGGGTTTTCGGGCACAATGGTTTGTAACC
>JASDQU010203149.1:0-17008 GCA_032191745.1 Picea mariana | reverse complement strand
AATATATTCGGATGTAATAAAGGTCAATATTAATAAGGCCTTTCAATAAAATAGAATAAGGCAGATGTAAGAAGACCTAATAGAAGCTTTCGCTTCTAGAAGGATCTTCCTCTAGATGCTTCTTTTTAGTATAAATAGGAGTCGAGGGTATGAGAACCCTAGCTTGGATATTATTATAATATATCTCTTCTCAACTGGGGGTTGCCCCCTCGAAGAGGCCCGTGAACATTGCTTTCAGATTCGAAGTGTTATTTTTGTTGTTATTCTTATATCATTTCAATGTTAATGTGGTGAATGTTCTGGATATATTGTTGCTATTTTTCCATTACTAGCATTTTATTTTTGTTCTACATACATTTTATATCTGGTATATTACAAAGAGCAATTAATTCTGTTGTCAAGTTATCTGGTGCAATGTTTTGATGTTATTTTCTTTAATGATGAAGATAAATCATTGTGTTGTTATGTGATGAATGTTATGGTAGATGAATTATTTTGCTTACCGTGATCTTGATTACATATGTGTTTTATTTTCGTTAATTATCTTTCTCAGACAGTAATTGTATGCTCATTTGGTTAATGTATTAGTACTAGGCCATTGGCATAGAATCACTGTCTGCATGTTTGAGCTGCGAGTTATCCCAATCTCGACCTCTTCCCAATATTTAAAACTTTGTCCTCTTATTTGTCAAGTTGGTTTATACTAGCTTGCATATCTCATATCATCCCCACCCAAGAGAAGTACAGAAAAATAACTGTCTTAACTAAAGGAAGAGCCTTCACATGAAAACATAAATCCCATAGATAAATCGGTCGGATCGCAAGATATGGAGAACCATTCCATCTTAAATTTTGCAGAGTCTAATTGGGCCTCGGTGGAGAGTTTAGTTCCTGTTGTTGAATCAAGGGATTTAATACCCATCAACATGTTCTTCGGGTGCTCATTGGTTGAGGGCCACGTGGCATCCACGTGAATCCACCTCACACGTATTGTCTCCAAGTTCCCTCATCCATGGTGGAAGTCCATCCACCGTCTGATCCCACGACTGGAATCAACCTTCGTCTAACATGTAGGCGTCTAACACGTAGTCCAACAACAAATTCAACACTTCAGCGTTAAATGTCTCCTTACTATCTACGAAATATACCTTCCAAAGTCCCAAAGTCCCAAAGTCCCATAAGCCTTCCACATGGTTCTAACCTTTAGGCCTTTTGGGTCGCTACACCCCAAATCCTCTGGAGTCTCGAAGTCCCAAACTCTCGGAGTTCTGGTTAGTTCACCAACCACTTTGTCTAGGTGGGCACGTACCAGGGGCTGACACGTAGAAGGGCCAAGGGTGACACATGTCATGTCCCAATAAGCATATATGTTCTATGAAAATAACAGATTGATTTGATATGTGGCACATCGATAGTGGGTCCATGTCACCCTGGTGACATCGGATTTCCATGTCACACCAGAATAAAATCCTTATAACATCCCTCAAATATCATGGTTGAGATCCCGCCACGTGGATCCATAGATCCACAGATAACGTTACTTCATGACTTTGGCCTTCGAGAGTTTTGCAATGCAAACTCCTCTTTTCTCTCGAATTTGGTCAGTGTCGGGCTGACCAAAGCCTAGATCTGATGGTTAGGAAAAGTATCTGAAGTGTCCCTAGATCATAGGTCATGGTCACTTCATGACTTCGACCTTCGGAAATTTTTTCTTTACTGCCACTCGATTCTCCCGAAGAAGGACTTTCGTCAAAGTTCTGTGTGCAGGTTCCCCCTCTTGAATGATCGGATGGTAGGCGGGGCTCCTAACGATCTTCCCCAAATATACATCTCTCCTTTACTTCGTAAATTCGACGTTTGGGTATTTTGATGATATAACATCTCTATTTTACCAAAGTAGAACTTCACCAAAGTTCTCTTGGTGTAGATCCAACGGATGAGGGAATCCCCAAACATTCTCTATCGGTGGCTCACGCTACTTCATGATGGGGAGTTGGATCCCGATTTAGTCAGTAAGATAGGTTCCTCTAACCACTAGGGAAACCACCCAATGCTGGTCGACCTTACAACTAACCATAACTCTCAGTCACCTTTGGCTTGTTTGTGACTATTTGGTCCAACAATACTCCAAAGTCCCGGACTTCCGAAGTTCCGAAGCCAGAAGGACTTAGCTCCCTTAGGCTTAGCACAGGGTTCCTGGGTGTTGGTCACATGGGTCCTTCTAAACTCTCATGATTTAAACACATATTCCTCATCATGAACCTTTTGAGGACTTGGGAATAATATCTTGGTTGCATAGCAAGGAGTTTGAAGAAGATATCCTCTTCAGACAGACAAGGACATATTGACTCAATGTTTTCTATCCCAGCCCTCCTACAGGTTTATGTCCCAAGACATCTCAAAGTCTACACTGGGGAATATGGATGATCAATAAGAAACATAAGTCCACAAGAAGGTAAATGCATACACATAACTTGATCATTCAACACAGAGACCATTTATAGACAGATAAATACATGCATTCATCCATTATTCCATTTCAGCGCACAAAGGATGAAAACACTTATCAGAACCAGATGATGTGATCTGACTGATGAAAGGGGTGCATGTTTCCACCCAACCATAGGCTTAATCACTCCTAACATATTTACCACTGGCCACCCCTAAGCTAGACCATGATGCTCTGAGAGAGATTTCTACCTTCCGACTCAACAACAGTCAGGGACGGAGGTTACTCTCCTCCTCCCACAGGATCTTGGCAATGGGTTTCTCTATACCAAGAAAGGAGGCATGCCTGAGTACTTCCTTAGTCACTCAACACTCTCGTTTATCAGCTTGTATCATAACCCTTCTAGCCACATAATGCAACCATAACACGTTTATTTTCTATTTCTTCCTCAAAATTGAGATCTTAGTCTTTCTTCTCTGCTTCTCTTCAGATGTCTTCCTCTGCCACCACACCTTCCTTTCTTGCCTTCCTCAGCAAGATTGTGTGTGTACCAATAAACCATGTCTGTGGTTAGGTCCGAAATCCTTTTAGATGGGTGCTCTGTCCCATCTCCTCATTAGTTATTGTGGAGTTATTCTCACCTACCATCCTGACTGTAATTCATCCATGGGTTAGAGGATTGTTCTGGTCCTGAAAAATTAAATCCAGCAAGGTATTGGTTTGGTGGGGGTTATCTCAACCATTACTGGTTCCCCTCACCCTCTCTTTCATATCATCTGTGGTCTATCTTGGCAAACCCCTTCTTTCAGTAGTCATGCAACACTTGTCCATTTCTATTAATAACATAAATTACATTCCTTGACCTTTTATACAAACTTTCATCAAATCAATCATTCACACATATCGAGTTTGTCATAGTCTCTTGGAAAATATATTTATATTTACAAACTAGGGGAAATGACGATGTTACACCATCTTTCTTCCCTTCAACCTACACAACCCAAGGAACATTATATCCCTTCTCTACCACATAGTCCCTCGGGCCTCGCCACTTCCCTCCAGGATCCTGTGAACTTGGTTGGCTAGAAATATCACAGATGGGGACTCCATGAACTCTCGGCTGCTCCAGGAGTGCTCACAGTAACCTTCCCAATTATATTAAGAAATTTCCTCAATAGGAAATGTCACTTACAAGCATACAACCTTCATTATAGGCCTACAACCTCATTTTTAGCATAAAACTTATCCCAACAATGGTTTTCCTTAATCATAACATGGTTGGTGCTCTTTTTCAAGCACTCAGCCTTCCTCTTGCTCCTCCAAACCAACATAAAAAATTCCCCAAGAATGAAATCAAATTTATTTTCCTTATGATGCAATATTGACTCATACATCTCCCAAAAAATGGTTGTACTCTGCCCATGTTGTCATAAATTGGGTGAGTTGACCTTTCCCACCTACCATTCTTGCATCACTTTAATAACTTTTGATATTTCTAAGGGAATAAACATTATAATTAAATGGATGAATTATTAGGAATGGGAAACCCCTTGGAACTCTCTTTATCCCTCTTTCTTGTGGAATCATAACCCCCTATCATTATTGTCATTATCGTATTATAGGCTACAATAAAAAAAAATTATTAATAATTTTAATGTACATTTTGTAGTAGAAACTGTTATAGTTCCTATAGGATAGTATAGCTTGGAATTTATTTCATTCACTTCATTTCATTTATGATGGTTCTTAATTTTAATGTGATGGTATCATCCTATGGTACTTCATAATGGGTTAGGAGCTTAAACAGTAACAAATCTTTCCATTTTCCTTTCATCGAAGTGTCATTTTCCTTTATGCAAATCAGATTAATTTCCTTTTAGCAAAGTATGATTTTCCTTTATGCAATTTAGGTTAGTTTTCCTTTCAATAAAGAGTGATTTTCCTTCATTCAATTTAGATAAGTTTTCCTTTCAACAAGGTGTGATTTTACTTCAGCAATGTGTGATTAAAATAGTTTCCCTTCAACAATGTTTTATTTTAATTACTGCTCTTTCATTTCATTTATTTCAATTGTTTCTTGCTTATGTGATCTATTCCCCTTATGAAGTGATCTGAGTGAAACCTAGGATATCATCAGTCCCAACCAAGGATAAGGAAGTGGTAGTATCAATGTTTTTATTCTGAGAGAAAAGGGTCTAGGGAGCTAAGAAATAGAAGTAAAAAGGATGAAATTGAGCATCCCTTCTTGTTATTAGAATAGTCTTTCAATTAGTTTACAACTTCCATTACATTTGAATTTCAAGTTTCATTGTTCATTTTATTTCTTAGTTTTTACATTCTTATAGTTAGCACGTTCCAATTTTAAAGACATAGTTGTCCTACTGTAGTTTGCACATATAATTCCAGTGTTGGACAATTGGTTTTCATTGTTGTTTTTGGACAGTAGGTTGTCATTGATGTCAACATATGTGATGGGTGTGTTTGGAGAAGTCTCCAAAGTGGTCCCTTTATGGCGTAGCTATAAGCATGGCCCTCACGAGAAGACACTTTGAATAACTCTACAAGAAACCCATAGGTGTGTTCATGAAGCCCAAATTTGTTTGAGGAATAACGACATGAAGGAAAGTGTAAATTCAGGTAACACACCCATAGATGGATATTCTTCATCATGACATTTCCAATGGTAGGTGGAATTTCATGTAGTTCCTCACAATTGAGGAGTTATGAGGTCATGAATTTGGAAGCCCCAAATATGGGTTAAGAAGCCCCTAATTGGTTGCAACATGGGCTAAGAATCCCCTAATTGATTTCAAGTCATTAATGAAAAGGTAAACTCGTTGCAAAAAGAAATTTGAAGAAGCCCTAAAGTTAAGGAAAGAGGTTACTTATAAAAGGCATATATACACCTTAAGAATTCACTCATAAGTACATTCACACTCACATTCTATTGAATATATTATATGTGAGTAAGTGATTCTTACCTGAGGTAACCAAGGAGATATGAGGAGAATTTCATATGGAATATGAAGTGAAGAAGGGTTAAATTCCAAGGGAGGATGAAGTCTTGTGATGATGTGTTCTAAGGTATGTTATTTAAAGGTCATTTTACCATTTTTGCTATAACGTTTTTTCTAGACTGATTATGATAGAAAAAATTGGAGGAGGTTGAGAGGACATGTCAAGGTACTTGTGGTAAACATTTACACTACTAGGTAATTTTATTTTTGGAGATACACTCTGTGAAAGATAGGGTTTTTGAATAGTCCTAAAACTAGTCTTAAACAAGTGTTCCGGGTAAAATAGTCATAACTTCTTCATAGAGGATCCAAATTCAATGAGACAAATTTCAGTGGAAATATAAAAGTCTATAGTATCTTGTGTGGATGTTTCATAATAAGATATTAAATATTCTTTACAAGTTTGTTTTCTGGAATAGGATAAAATTCATGAAGGTTTCCATTTTCACTATAACTTTTGTTATGAGGCGTTTCATGCCCTAAAATTTTGAGGAGATGGAAGAAAGATCTCAGAGTATTTGTGGTTAAAATTTCACACCTTATTCATTATAGGTACAGATTTATGCTTGTTGAAAGTTAGGGTTTGTGACTAATCCAAAACTAGTCCCACGAGATTGAGGTAAAGTCTAATGAAGATGATATTCTCTTGTTGTTGAAGTTGAGGAAGAGCTGCATGTGTGGAATTTTGTGTATTAGGTTTTATATGGGATGAAAGGTATGCTTTACATGTGTTATTGAGGGTTATTTTTATGTTACATTCTTGAGGCATGTCTTGATGATGATGGTACATGATATGGTACTCCTTTGTGATGATATGATACATTGTCAGAAGTATATCTTGGTTATCTTGGTATCTAGTTTTGGTATATGTTATGGTGATGTTATCACATGCTTGAGAAATATTCTTGATATATCAACACATCTTGGATACTTGGTACATGGTTGATGTATATGGTATGGTAGAGATTGATATACATGGTTGATGTACATGGTATGGTATAGGTTGATGTACATGGTATGGTACAAGTTGTGGTACATGGTTGATGGTTAATGTACATGGTTTGGTGATGGTTTTGGTATCCATGTGAGTGTATCTAGTTATATATGATTTTTTATGGTATATCAGTGACAGAGATAGTGAGAGAGACAATGACGATGATAATGATGGTGACAAGGATAGTGACACACTAGATGATTGGTTTATCATCAGGAATAGGTTGATGTGAAAGAGTGACAGTGATTGGTTAATGTGAAAAAATGACAGTGATTGGTTGATGTGACAATGGTAATCACAGGTTGATGTGATAGTTACAGGTTGATCAGTGGTAGTTACAATTTGGTTGATGTATCAATGATAGTGGTAGTTACAGGTTGATCAGTTGTAGTGACAGTTTGAGTCTACATCTATATTTCAGGATGGTAGGATAGGGAAAGGAAAGGGGGTTGTAGCCTCCTTTCATCCAAAAAATTCAAGGAGTCATAGATTCCTTCTTATTGGAACCTGTAAATCAGGGCGTCATATCCTCCTTCTAGTTGGTTCCAAAGAACTCAGGGAGTTGGAGATTCCTTTAGGTTGGTGCCTGTAAATTAGGGGGTCATAGCCTCCTTATGGTTGGTGCCAGAGAACTTAGGGAGTTGGAGATTCCTTTAGGTTGGTGTCTGTAAATCAGACGGTTGGTCCCTCCTTCCAGTTGGTGTTGGAGAATTTGGAAGTTGGTGCTTCCTATGAATGTATTATTGATATTTATAAGAAAGAATTATGCGGTTTTCTCCCATTTGGGTTTCCACATAAATTCTGGTGTACTATGTATTTGATGTGATATTGTTGAATGGTATTGATTTTGGTTATATGCTCATGATATATTGAATGAAATCATAAATGATATACTGATGATAAATTTGAAGATTAAATATTGTGATTGAAAGTGGTAAAAAGTGCTCATATTGATTCACCCCACCCCACCCCACCCCCCCCACCCCCTTCAGTATTCCAACTACCAGTACCTCATAACTTTGTACAAACCCCAAGTTAACATTTAAAGTGAGGATTTAAACATTCTTGTTGCAAATCCTTGTTCCATTACTTTTTGGAGCCATTGTTGGGGAGGTTCTAAGAACTACATTCATATGAACTTTCTTAGAATGAAATCTACCTAGTTTTCTACATATTTCTTGCAAAGCACTTTTTGAAAGAAAATCCATGGAAGCAACAAATAATGAAAAAGAAGAGGAAACATCATGAAAGGAGATGAGTTACAAATTGAAAATCATCATCTACATCATGCACATCTAGGACAACTAGCAATGTGCATATTTCCAAGGGTCAACAAGGTCAACTTAACTATCAAGGAATGATTTAAAAGAGTAGCATGGATTTTGATGAAGAGGATAAAGTGCCAAAGGGTTAATAAGTGCAAGAAACAACATTTAGTTCCTTGGCACAAGTTACATATCCAAGAAAACCATAAGGAGGACTGTAGTATTTGAAGAAAATGAACACAACCCCTGCCTCCAGTGAAAAATAAATAAGGAACATCTGAGAAAAAAGAAAAAAGGAAAGAAGAGACAATTTTCTGATGGTGAAAACCTCTTTAAGGCACCATGAGGCAAAGCACTGGTGAAAACCAACAATGGCACTAGTACATTGAAAAATAAAACAAAATAAATAACAAAGGTTTTTTTACAAGTATATAGAGCAATGAAGATCAACCAATGACCTCTATCACCTACACAAATGAAAAAAGATTAGTAGAATAAATAAGTAAGAAAGGTTGAAACATGAACAACAAAACAACAATGGAAAGCCAATAAAAATTTTATGTGGCCAACTCCAACCCACAACAATTTTGAGTTAAGTATGAAGTTTGCAAATATTTTTCTTACACGGTAATTCTACTCATTATATCAAAATCAAGAAAAATCTCCTATGAAGGCCAAGAAAATACACCATTTTTCTAGACCATAACATTCAAAGATCACTTTATCTATTCAAATATAACATTTATCATATCTCATCTCCAATCACAATCACCATATCACATTTACCATTTCCATATCCAATCACCATTCATGTTCTAACACCATACCCATTTTTTTCATATTTTATATTTGCATCATTTTACAACCCACTTCATAAACCACACTCTTTTCCATTAACATCACTTTTCATTTTTCCCAAAAACACCTACATATCTCTATCCTAATTCCAAAAAATTTTAAACCTACACTTGGGCCAATAAAACAATCTACGGGATAATCTACAACTTCTATAGGATCAAGTACAGGTTCTATAGGAAAATCTGCAGCAAGTCACAAAAAGATACAACAACAATTTTTTTTTAGATAAAAAAAAAATTCTATAATAGTGGGAAACATTATGGTAAAGGTCATATGAAAAAAAAACATTTACTTCTATCTTCTACTGGATCATCTACAAAAATTCAAAAAATMTACAACAAGCATTTTTCAAAGAAAAATGATTTTTGTCTTGCACAGTGAGCATCATAATGGTCAAGACCATATCAAAAACAATTTTCTTCTTCACTTTCAACATCTATAGGATGCTTTGGTTTCTATAGGATGCTCATAGGATTCCCTGCATCAATCAAAGTGACCTACAAACAACTTGGAAATGACAATGATATAAGAAAGGTGCAAAGAATAASAACCCTCAACAGTATCAACTACAATGGTTAGCATGCAAGGAATCCATATTCACCATCAAAAGGAGATCGACCATAGTATATTTGTGCACAATATTTCCTAAAGGGTAAATTGGAGAAATATTCATATTAAGGGATCCCTTGAAGAATATTGCAACTTGATCCTATGTTCTTAATTTCTCAGAAGAATGATAGTTTGGGTTACAATATGCATAGCATATGYAGAATTCCAACACAATTTTTTCCATGCCAAGCCTACATAACTTGGACAAAACAACAATTATGGGAAACCAACAAAAATTCTGACCAAATGCAATCTACAAAACTCTAATTTTTCAACCTACAAAAGGATAAAATAGACCAATTAGATCAGACCAAGTTGCAACAACAACACTACATCCAGACATGTATGAACCCTCCAAGTTCATCAAAAACTCCAGAGGATCACTCTAGCATCTACATCATCTCTATAATTGATGAATCGTCAGCATGTCAATACAAGAAAAAAATGGTATGTCATCGACTTCAACTTTAGTTATTTCATTAAATCAATGTCAAGACCAAAATTTAATTATAGAAACTACAAGAGATTTGTTTCATCAATTATTGAAGATGACCCTAAAATATCCAATTTTAGGGGGTTATCTGAAGTTGTGATTGATACAAATAATAGTTGTCAAGGTAAACATCATTCTATGCATACTGTTGGTGAGATAATTAGCAGATTGTGAAGTTGGTATTAATTTCATCATGAGGATAGTGTTAATAAATTCAAAGAGCACCAAGATTTTGGAAATTATTAAAAGAATATGATCAACACCACCTAGGCTCGTCATCTCAAGAACAAATGCATGCATGTTTGTCAAGTTATAATTTCAATAGGTCACTTCATTATGTTGAGATGAGGTGATGTGAAGCCAAGCCTACATGATTTGGCAATGGCATTCAACAAAAAGAAAAAAAGAGGCTATTGGAAATCATATGATCACAAAAGGTGGAAATGATGGTGGATGTAACTTCCACAAGTGCACTGATTTTTTTAAAACTAAGAGTCAAGACCACCACATTTAGTAACCATTTCTACAATTTCTCTCTCATGCATGAAAGAACTTACAACCAGTTTTGCAACCCTTAGAAGCATGCAAAGTGGTGAACGAAATATATACAAGCCAGTTTCCCAACATCAAAGCAATAGTTTTCTACATAATTCAATCCTTAGCATTTAAAACATTGTATAATCCACAATCAAAAAATACAAGGTTACCACATTGTTGGAAGGTTCAACCAATAAAATCCCTTGTTCCTATTTCAATTGTAAATTTGCAAGCTCAGATCAAGATTTTTCAAAATTGTTCAAACCCCTTGATCCAAAATGTTCTGGATTCATTTTTACCATCAAAACAAGAATTGAAAGACATAAAAATAGGTTGATTGTTAAGTGATCATTCAAATTCTCAAACTTGTGGTGAGCTTCTCAGACAATATGGGTACCATTTTTCTTTTCATAATTTTGGGAATGAATGAAACTTTGTGGAGTATACATCAAAACACAAGACCATAAAACCTAGTGAAGGGTGATGAACCTTAAATCAATAGAGTTTCCATGGAATAAGGAGACAGATTGCAAGTTCCTACATGAAGCTACAAAGGGATCCACCTACAACATTAAACTTGGAAAGCATACAAAAAGGTTGAGGATTCACTACAAAATCTACATCAATATGTTGCCAAAAAAAATCCAAAATCCAAATAAGAAAAAGGTATGTTACAATTCTCTTGTTCTTAGTAGATTATATATCATTATATTTGCATGTCATATTATACAATCATCAATTCCTAAATTTGAGTTCAAATTCTTGACCCACCAATATCTTTCATCAATGGGTTGTTGATAATCAAGTTGGGGGAGGGAAGAGCTTCGTGTTATGATAAAATTATACTAAAACATCATGAATACAGTAAATCCATGATAAAATTAAGTAATTAAGTCACATCAAGGACAAATGGTTGAAGATTGTTTCAAGGAACCAAGGAAAAGAAGCAGGGAAAAAATTCACACTCTAATTGTTCACATTTTTCCAAGTTTTCTGCAGTGATAGTGGTTTTATGTTTAGATTGGTATTCAATGATTGTTTTGAATCAAAATTTGAATTTTTTATAGGGAATAGAGGAAATCCTAATATATATCCCCTAAAAATTTCATCAAAGGATATTGGTTTTAAGTGGTTAAAAAAATGTAATTACAGACCACTACAAAAGCAACCCAAGAAAATAGAGTGGTCTAAGTATTTTGATTGGTGCTAACTCATTACTTGGAATCATACTATGAAATTTTTAAAGAGTGTATAGGAAATCTTCCCCTATATCACATAAAAGTTTTAGCAAAGGATATTGGTTTTAAGTGGGACAAAAAGGTTAAATATAGGTCCCTACATGAATAGTCTAAAAAAATCAGAAAAATGGAGTGGTCTAAGTATTTTGATTGATGCTCACTTAGCACTTGGACTAAGTGTTAGGGTTTGGGTGTAACCTGATATGAAATAGAAAAACATTACTACAGATAATCGAATAGGAAATAAGATTTCA
The DNA here is from genome assembly GCA_032191745.1 of Picea mariana. Taxonomy (NCBI): domain Eukaryota; kingdom Viridiplantae; phylum Streptophyta; class Pinopsida; order Pinales; family Pinaceae; genus Picea; species Picea mariana. The sequence goes on along the minus strand of JASDQU010203149.1, from coordinate 5,294 downwards.
AAGACAAAATGTGGTGTCTAAATACATCGTTACAAAACTTAAGCACAACGCATTGTGATCAGAGCATCACAATGCATATTGGACATCTTATACACAACAACGATATCATCAATCTCTTGATCCACTTGATGATAATTACCCATAGGTTCTAGTATGTATAGCTTCAATATATAATCAACTTCCTTGAAATTGGGAGGATCATGTCCACATATAACCATCGGTTGTTTGAGTTAACTCCGTCAAATCCACATTGTCTAATAAACTCAACAAGGTTGCTCAACCCAACCATTCATATGTTAAACTCGTATTCAATTTCTCATTTGTTTAATTCATCAGTCGAATGTTTTYGGTTGTTGTTCTATTTTCTGACTGAAAGACTTGTTTACTACTCAACCAGCAGATGTAGAGATCTGTTCGACCACTCGACCAATWGTTTATAGATGTAGGTCAAATTCTCGACCGACTGATTCTATGAGAAGTGCGATGAACCATCATGAATTGATGTTCCAAAACACCCCCATCAACACACATCTCTAGATATTTAGAACGTTAAATTGCATCAAGATGAACCCCCCCCCCCCAAATTTTAACTTTTTGAAGCCCAAGCAACATACAAAGATTGATAAAGCTAGCTTAATATAAAGGCTTAGTAAAGATATCAACAACATCATCATTTGTTCTACAATATTTAAGAGATAAAATTTTCTCATGAACTAATTGTCTCAAATAGTGAGCATGGAACTAAACATGCTTCATTTTACTGTGGGAAAAAAGATTGTGAGAAACCTATATGTCACTCTGATAGTCACAGTAGATTGTAGTCAAGGTTTGAACAAGAAGGTCGGGTTCACCCAGAAGTTGGTGAATCTAGACTACCACACTACCTGCATGAATGACGCCCCTATCTTTTTCCTTCATAGTCGACAAGGAGAATACCTTCAGTTTCTTGCACAAACACACCAACATTCCAGTGTTGAAGTGAAAAATATAGCTAGAAGTGGACTTCCAAACATCATTGTCATCGACCGAGCTGGATTTGGTGAAGCCAACCGATGAATTTGAACTTTGACAATACTTGACCCCAAAATGAGTGGTACCCTTGAGATAGCAGATAATTCGTTTGACTACTTTCTAATGGCCAGGGACGATTTTAAGGATAGAAATTTATTTTAAAATGTAGAAACCTTGGTGAATCTTATTGATCCTTCATATGCCAACTACAAAATGTTTGGCAATATTTTTGTAAAAATATTCAAATTTTTAAGGATTTTATATAGTTTGTATAACATTTTGGCGATTTTTAAGGTAAAATGATTTTATCCTATAGAACTTGGGCAAATAATTTTTAGAATAGAAAATATTTTTTGGGAAAAAACATGGAAAATCATCCCATGAGAGAAATTTATCCCCTAAAATCATCCCTTCAAATGGATTTCTCTGGGATCCTACATAAATTGAGAAACCACACTAAAAGCAAAGGAACTATTAGGTCCACTATGAGTAAGATAAACAACATTGTCAACCAGTTGTCATTAAAGTGTAGCATCAAATTTGGGAGTTTGAAAAGTTTTGGTTAGATTGACTTTAGATTGAAAAGGAGCAGCATAGGGATTACAATCAACCATCTTAAAATGTGTCAAAAGATTCATTACATATTTAGATTGAGAAATGAAAAAACCATCACATAGTGGTAATACTTGAAGACCCAAAAAATAATGCAGAGTGCCAAGATCTATCATGTCAAAGGAGTCAGCAAGTTGCTTCTTCAATATAAGAATGGGATCAATGTTATTCCCAGTAATGAAAACGTCACTAAAATATAGAAAAACAATCAAATTGTCTCCATTGGTATGGAGTACATAAAATTTTTGATAATATTCAAAAGATTTGAAACCAAGTTGAAGAAATAAATTGTTGAGCTTAGCATACCAAGATCAAGGAGCCTACCTCAAACCATAAAGAGACTTCTTGACTCGACAAAATAAGTTATAATATGTCACAAAACAAGGATCATATTCCATGAAATTTTCTTCAAATAGGTCTCCATGAAGAAAAACACTATTCACATCCATCTGATGGATTTTCCATCCAAAGAAAGCAGCAAGGGAAAGGATTAGTCGAACAGAGTTCATCTTTGCAGCATGGGTAAAGGTTTCAATGTAGTCAATGCCTTCTTGTTGAGAAAATCTCATTGCAACCAAATGATATTTACGTTGCTCGACAACACCTTCAAAGGTAAAGTTGGTCTTGTAGACCCATTGGAATTTCAAGACAGTCTTTCCTTGTTGTTGGGGAACTAAGCCCTAAGTGTCATTCTTCAACAAAGAATCAATTTTTGTCTACAAATCCTATTTCCATTTAGGTCGTCCTTTGGAATTTGATTAGGTATAAAGATCAGAAATTTCAAGTACACGAGTCAGTAATGCAACGTTGGCATGTTTCTTTTTTCTTTGAGTTTGTCGTCCAGAGGAAATATCATCAACATCAGGTCTAGCAACTTCAATTGTCTTGGTATCTCATCTAGGTAGACAAGAAAGGGGTGAAATATTGTTCACTGCAAAAGGCCAAGAATAAGTCGGAACAATTTTAGTCAATGAAGATGGTGGACCATTCGAAACAAATACCAATGGACTAATTGACTCAGAGGTCGACAGTCTAGTCAAAAGAGGAATAGAGTTCAACTATCTAGTTTAAGAGATAAAAAAACATGTAGGAGAACTATAGTCGGAAAAAAAAATCAAGGTGATCATATTATAGAAATCAAGAGAAGGAAGTCAACAAATTGATGCCAAAATACTTCTCATCAAAACATACAATTTTTCCAATAATTATTTTCTATTTGACAGGATCAAACAATCGATATGCTTTAGAATTTCATAGTAGCCCATCATGATTCAAGAATGACTCTTTACATCCAACTTATTTCTACAATGATCGGAAATATGAGCCTAGGAAACACATCCAAACACACTGAGGTATCTAAATGAAGTCTTATTTCCACACCATCGTTCAACTAGAGTCACCAAAAGAACAAATCAAGTCGAGATGTGATTAAGTAAATAGTTTGCACAATATACTTATTCAACCCAGAAGCAAGGAGGAAGGTCTTTGTCCTGCAAAATACATCTAGCCATTTCGACTAACATATGTTTCTTGTATTTTGTGACACCATTCTGCTGAGGAGTGTGAGGAATCGACCACTGCTAGTCAATACCAGATCGAACCAGCTATTATTCAAAAGATCTATTTACATAATCACCACCATTTTCAAATCTCAATCACTTGATGGGTTGGCCACATTGATTTTTAGAAAATGATCTAAATGCTTTGAACTTTTCAAAGACAAGATTCTTATTCTTCAGAAAATAAACCGAAGTAAAAAGAGAGAGATCATCAATGAAAGTTAAGATATACCTTGCACCTACCATGGAAGGTATATTGATTAAACAAACATAATTGTTAACTATCTCCAGGAGGTTCTATACTCACCATGATTTTCAAGAGTCAAAGGGTTCCTAATGATACTTTCCAAGAACACATCCTCTATAGACTCCATCAGGGAGAAATACTTTAGGTAGACTAGAAACCATGTTTTGAGTTTCCATCGACTGTAGACTTAAAAAAATTAGGTGTCTGATTCATTCATGCCAAGTTCGATTTTGGTCATTAGTCAACAAGAGATATTAGTTTGGTGTCGAGTTGACTCATGTCACAAAATTTAAATAGGCTACCCTTTGGGTTGAGAAATCCTCTGGTGAAAATTCAATGACATTTCTTCAAATCTCAAACAAAGAACCAATCTAGCCAAAACTCCACAATATTACATGTTTGTGTTAACTGAGAAACATAAAACAAATTGGCACTAATATTTGGAACATGATAGACATCGAAAATTCTCCAATGTCGATAGGAAACATCACTATGACCTGCAATATTGATAGAAAAATCATTGGAAACATAAATATTTCTCTCCTCGGATTCATTCATTGACATGAAAAAGGAATCATCCTTAGCCATGTGATGAGTGCACCTAGATTCAACTGCCCATTCGTTTTGCACTGAATGAAATAACAAGGTTTGAGAAGTTCTAACTTGGAAAGTAAAATTATCAGCGAGTAAACAAACAATGTGTATGTCTTCTTCAAGGCTTTTGACCTTCTCCTATAAATCGTCTCTCTTCTTGTAGCAAACCTTATCCCCATGTCCAGTCTTTCAACAATACTCACATGTATTCTTCTTTCAATTTTGATGGGGTGCATCTTGTAAGTTTTAAACCTGTGAAGTAAAGAAATGCATATAGATTCTAAGAAAAAAAAGAAATTAATCAATGGATCACATATATAGTACATAGAGATTTACATTGGAAACCCTTAACTAGGAGAAAACCAACCTTCCTTGGTATCGCACCTATCAACTCTTCATTTTATTAATTTCACCATTCTCAATACAATATATACACAAAAGTTTAAGTATTTCACGGCTACCAAAACCCTAATTCCTTAATCCATGATTAATTTAGAAAACTCCTAAAAATAGAAAAAAATGCTAAAACAAAAAAAAATGTGTTGGACAGTTGGTTTTGATGTCAACCCTTGGAGAGTGATATTGGAGATTTATGTCAACCCTTATAGATTGATGTCAACCCTTGGAGAGGTCCAKAGATGTGGAAAGTTKATTGACATCTGTATGATCGAKATTGATGGTGAATTAGTTGGGTACCTTTGATATAGTATACATGTAGTCCCATAGGTGTGGTTATGGGACCTGAAGTTGATTAAGGAATAATTACATGAAGGAAAGTGTAATTTCGGGTAATACTGTCATAGATGGATAGTACACATGGTGTCATTTCTAGTGATATATGGTATGCCACGTGGTTCCTCACGGTTAGAGAAATATGGATTTGTGAAGTAGGAATCCCCAAAGAATGGTCAAGAAGACCCTAGTTGGTTACAATTATTTAATGAAAGGGTAAATTTGTTGTAACAAGAAAGTTCAAGAATCCCTAAAGTTAAGGAAATAGGTCCTAAAGTTAAGGAAAGAGGTTACTTAGAAAAAGTATAAATACACCTCAAGAAATCTCTCATACGCACATGATTTATACACACAACTTCATTGAATATTGTTGGAAGATTGATTGTTGTCATTGATGTCAACCCTAGTCATGGGTTTTGGACCGCAAGATTGATAAAGGTATTTGGACATGAAGGAAAATGCACATGCATATACAACACCCATGAATGGATAGTATACATCATGCTATTTCCAGTGGTATGTGGCACGTCACATGGATC
>JASDQU010203146.1:0-18781 GCA_032191745.1 Picea mariana | reverse complement strand
TACCATTGTTTGCTCATGTTGACATTGAATTTTCAGTGACACTGTATTATACATTCGTAATACGTTTTTTTTTGTTCTAATACTTGTTTGTTCGTTAATGGCTGTATTTCACACTCTGCACTATATTTGCTTGTTTACCGGTTTTTCTCTAAACATCCTTCGCAATCTACCTGTAACAACCCTAGTTGTATTCATAATTCACTTGTTTTACTTTGGTAAATATGTTTTTACATTTTCAATATGTATTTCATTTATTTTTATTTTGTGTTAAAATTTCTGTGTTTGGTTTGTAGGTTAGGCGAAGATGGAGTTGGAGCTGGGAACTTGGCTCTTAAGGCCCCAGTGCTTCAAGCTGAAGCTCTNAATTCATAATTCACTTGTTTTACTTTGGTAAATATGTTTTTACATTTTCAATATGTATTTCATTTATTTTTATTTTGTGTTAAAATTTCTGTGTTTGGTTTGTAGGTTAGGCGAAGATGGAGTTGGAGCTGGGAACTTGGCTCTTAAGGCCCCAGTGCTTCAAGCTGAAGCTCTGATACCATGTGTAGTGTCCATTTTAATTATCTTATCCTTTCATAGTTAATGCCCCTTATCCCATTATTAATTATTTTATCCTTATATTTAATGTCCTATCCCTTCCCGAATACGTAAGCTTTAATTTAACAATATAATTTATTAAACCCCTTTAATTCTTTACTTAATTAATTAATGATTCAATTAATAATTAATTAATCCTTGACAGTCATGAACAAGTAATTAATAATAATTAATTAGTTAATGTTATTTAAGAAATAATTATTGTTTAGCTAACTTTTAGGATAGTTAGATCATTAAATTAATTATAATTAATAATCTTATACATCTATTTAAGTAGGGTCGTTACAGTTAGATAGTGATTTTATTGTTAGATATCATATGGTTAGATAGCATATTGTTGTTAGACAACGATTTTATTGTTATATAGCATATGGTTGTTAGACAACGATTTCATTTTTAGACAACGATTTTTGACAACGATTTTATTAATGGACAATGATTTTTGGACAACTATTTTAAACTGACAGATAAGATGATGTGGAAGTTCCTTTTTAATACAAAAGGAAAACCCTTTTTGTATTCATGTTCTTAATATACCGATTTATTTTGTTTATGCCGGTAAACGTTATTTTCAGTTCTTTTTAATCCAAAAAGAAAACCCCTTGAATTCATGCTCTTAATATATCAATTTACTTTGTTTATGATGGTAAACATTATTTTTGGCATAACAAAATGTAAGTACTAATTTCTTATATCACATATGATTAAGCTAGCTTTCAAATAACATTCTATTATATAGAGAATTAAGATACATTATCCACACGCTTGATTTTCACATATTCTTCAATTTATTCTTGTTTTATAGTGTTGGAGAATGGATCATGGTGTAGCTAATTGCATGTACATTGATGCCTTGACTTAATGCATTCTCCGGTCCACAAATTGCCCCTATATTATTTAATTTCTTATGTTAATTATGGTTAAGTAAGCACTCAAATATTACTGCCATTATATAGAGAATTAAAATAGAATATCCATGCACATGAAGTTTTAGATATTATTCAAATTGTTTCTATTTTATAGTGTGGGAGACTTCCTTGAAAAAGTGCCCTCATAAGAAAATAAGAAATCCTTCGGTTGGTTGCACAATTTAAATATTGAATGATGTCACCTTGCGTCTTGTTGACTTGTCGATTGGGTGCTAGGGTATAGTCTTCATGTATTTTTGATAGTTAGTTCAGTTTCCTAGCACATTGGATTTTTCTTGGGTTATTGATCTAGATATGTTATGTTGCACCTTGGTTACTGTCACGCCTACTGCTTTGTGATGGAATGATTCTTGATGAGGGGATCATTGCATGCCCTAATTGATAGAAGCGAATGATAACATAGCCAGAGTCATGTGCTTCCCGATGTGGGCATAATGTTTGTTGTAATTGATGTTGGTACTTGTGCTGTAACGCTTGTTTGCTCTTGTTCTTTGCTCATCGTGAAGGTTCAAGTTACCTATTTCAATTGATGTTGGTTGCGTCTGGTTGATCTTGATATTGTCCCATAGATTAGTCATTTTATTTGTCTAATTTATTTTTACGTGTTGCACCCAGTCACACAATGTGCTAGAATATCATTATGCTATCTGTTGCATGACTGACTTGCGTGGTGTTCATCGTCAAGTTGTGTTGATTAATTGTTGTCATTGTTGCCTTCCTGCTTAAAAAAAAAATATTTCTTTTTCTTTGCGTCACATGTAGTCTTAACGACTGGGGTCGTTACATATGGTATCAGAGTGGGTTCGACCTACAACCTGAGATCACTATGGCTCCCGTTGAATAGATGTTTGATTATAAGGTTGCTAATTAATTTGATTTGTATTCATGTAGGTAATCATGGTTAGAGGATGCTGCAGAGGTAGATGATGGGGTGCTAGGGGAGGAGGCGTGATGTCCCTAGTAGCATCCACGCCTGAGGGGTCTAACCCCCAGAGAGATGAACAAGTTGTCAGGCAGGAACATGTAGCTGTGGGTGATGTGGTTGGGATGATGATGTCCTTTTAGAGGATGTTTTATGCACTAATCATCCGTTTGGATAGATATGGGGCCAGTGTGCCGACACCTCTTGAGGATCCACCGCGCGCTCCGGTCGGTACTGGTAGCATTCACCGAGAACTCGAGAAGGTCACATTCCCGAGTTATTTGGTGCCCCGGACGATGCCGCCGTCGAGGCATGGTTGGAGAATATGGTGATGTTCTTTTCACTTCATGACTATACCTCCAACATGAAGGTCCGCATGGTAGTCTTTCAACTAAAGGGGAGCACTCTTCTATGGTGGAAGATGCTCCTGCCGCAATTGAGCATGGTCGTCGAAGACATGTCATGGGAACCGTTCAAGGAATAATTCGTAGAGAGGTATCTATCCGAGGAATTCGTTGAGTTTCAGCTCAAAGATTTCAATGCCTTGCGACATGGCAGCCGTACGGTGCCCGAGTATGAGGCTTATTTTATGGAGTTTCTTTGGTATGCTCCACACCTGAATACCAAGAAACTTAAGGTCAACAGGTTTGTGTTTGGCCTTAATGCCAACATTCATGCAAAGGTTAGGATTTTGATGCCTCAAACCTTGCATTATGTTGTTCAGAAGTCCCTCATAGCAGAGGAGGAGATTATCAGTGGGGGTTAGAGCAGGACTCCAGTGAGGCCAGCGGGGCAGGTGTCATCTGGTGTGCAACAACATCAGACATGAAATAGACTTTCCATAGGATATCGTGGCTTCCATAGAGGATCCACTTTCACTACACCTTGGTGAACAACGCCTCAACAATAGACTCCTTACCGAGGACAACAACACCAACAACAACGTCGACCACAACAACAATAGTTTAGGCATGTTCAACAGAACATACCAGGGTTCTAGGTCGGTGGGCCGTCAGCTTCTACTTCAGGTGCCAGGAGTACTGGACTGAAGAAAGGGTGTTGAACATGTGGGGAGCCACATTACCAGCGTGACTTCCTAGTGGAGAGGACCAGAGAATCTGGATTATCCGAACCCACTACCGTTGGAGATTTGGGCAAGGCCCATCAGATTCATGCAGTGGTGAATAATCGCCAGGAAGAGCACCAGTTGATTGTGCTCGAGACATCAGGTACCGTCGCTGACCAGACCCTTAGTATACTGATATATCTAGGTGCTACATAGAGTTTCATTTCTGGGGCAACGCCAAAAATAATTAAGGTAAAGTCCATCGAACAGGACAAGTTTATATTTGTAGAAATGGCTTCGAGAGCCAAGCAAAAGTTTGGTGGGAAGGTTACGTGCTGTAGCCTTAACCTGGGAGAGTTTGTCACTAGGGCCAAACTGTACATCACAACCTTAGGGTCTTATGACATCATAATCGGTATGTACTTGTTGGAATTGCATGGCGCGATACTCGACTGTAACAAAAAATGGTTGATCTTGGTTAATGACAAGGGACATAGATGCGTTATAGTAGGTCGGAACTAGGGATTCTCCCTAAGGTTCATCTCTTCCTTCCAGCTACGAAAGATCATGCGCAAGGGATGCAAGCTTTATCTGATCCTTGTGTTAAATGAGAAGGGAGTAGCGGAAGGTCTAGAACACCTTCCGGTGGTAAGAGAGTTTACAAATGTCTTCCTTGAGGAGTTACCTGGGATGCCACCGAAGAGGGAGTTGGAATTCACCATCGACCTAAAACCGAGAACTGAACTGATGGCAAGAACGCCTTATTGGATGTCGACCCTGGAGTCACTGGATTTGAAAATGCAACTGAAGGAGTTGCTGGACCTAGGATTCATATGTCCAAGTGTGTCACCGTGGGGTACGCATGTTATTTTCATATGAAAGAAGGATGGGTCATGGAGAATATGCATTGAATACCATCAATTGAACAAGGCAACAATCAAGAATCAATATTCATTGCCAAGGATTGATGATCTGTTTGATCAGATGAAAGGCACGCCAGTGTTTTCAAAGATCGAATTGAGACCAGGGTATCACCAATTACGGATCAAGGAGGACGACATCCCTAAGATTGAATTTAAGATGAAGTTTGGATATTACGAGTTTACTATTTTACCGTTTGGACTGACGAACGCCCCAGGGGTATTTATGATTTTGATGAACATGGTGTTATGAGAATACTTGGATAGGTTCGTCCAAGTATTCATTGATGATATTTTGATTTACTCTCAGACGATGGAGGAGCATGAAGAGAACCTGAGCTTGGTACTACGGTGTCTACGAGAGAAAAAATTGTTTGGGAAGTTTTTGAAATGCTTGTTTTATCAATCGAAGATTCACTACTTAGGGCATGTCATCTCTGACGAAGGCATCGCTGTGGATCCAAAAAAGGTCAAGGCTATTATAAAATGGATTGCACCGATGAATTTCCCAAAAGTGCGTAGCTTCATGGGTTTAGCAGGATACTATCGACGGTTCGTCGAGGGTTTTTCGAAGATAGCAAATCCAATGACATAATTGCAGAAGACGAACCAGAAGTTTGTTTGGAACGAGAAATGTGTAGAGGCATTTCAGAGGCTCAAGGAGATGTTGATGAAAACAATGATACTAAAGGTCCTTGATATGGATGCGAACTTCTTGGTATGCACTGACACATCCAAGGAAGGCTTAGGCACAGTCTTGATGCAAGATGGTCGAGTGCTCGCTTACATCTCGAGAAAGTTGAGAAGGCATGAGGAGAACTATGCGACACACCATTTGGATTTGTTAGCCATTGTTTATGCCTTGAGAGTTTGGAGACATTACCTGATTGGACACAAATTTGAACTAAAAATGGACCACTGTGGACTACAACACATATTTACGTAAAGTGACTTGAATGCGCGACAACGGCGTGGGTTGGAATTTCTTAGCGAGTACGATTTCGAGATTACTTACATAAAAGGAACAATGAATAGAGTGGCTGATGCATTGAGTCGTAGACCACACATATTTTCAATGATGCATCTCCATACAAATCTACATGAAAAGATTCTAACTTTACAGCATGATGATGACTGGTACAAGGAGGTCAATTATTTTATCGGACGAAACAAAATGATGGTACCAAAACTTGAGGGATTTACTGTGGGCAACGACAGATTATCAATATTTAAAAGTCGAATTTACGTACCACCCAATGACGAGTTGAGGAGTTTGATCATAAAAGAGTGTCATAGAGAAATGTACATGGCTCATACTTGAGTCATGAAGATGAGGGCATGCCTTAAATCCTTATTCTTATAGAAAGTAATGAAGGAAGACATAGTCAGCTATGTGGCAAGATGTCTAGAATGTCAGCAGGTGAAGAATGAACATAGAAATCTAGCAAGACTAGTACAACCACACCCTATTCCAGAATAGAAATGGGAGGTCATTTCGATGGATTTCATTATTGGATTGCCACTGAAAACAAAAAGACACGACTCGATTTTCGTGGTAGTCGACACTCTGATGAAGAGTGCTCATTTTACTCCTATGCGTACGACGTTTAGGAACTTGACATAACTAGAGTTTTCATCAGTGATATTGTGAGGATGCATGGCATTCCTAAGAGGATTATATCCAATAGAGGATCGGTGTCTACAGGATGATTTTGGACTAGTTTCCAAGAGGCCTTGGGAACCCAACTTAAATTTAGTACCACGTATCACCCGGAGACAGACGGGCAGACCAAACGAACAAACCAAATTTTGGAGGATATGCTTCATATGTATGTTATGGACCAACAAAAGCACTGGGAAGAGTTCTTGCCATTGGTAGAGTTTGCATACAACAACAGTTATCAAAGCACCATTAATATGGCGCCTTTTGAGTTTCTTTACGGGCGATCATGTTAGACACCTTTGAGTTGGGATCAACTTGAGGATAGGGTCCTGGTGGGGCCAAAAGAGATCCAAGAAATGGAAGATCAAATGAAAACAATAAGGCAAAAGATCAAGGAAGTGTAGGATCAATAAAAGAGTTATGTTGATGCGCATCGTGTCAATCGTAGTTATGAAGTTGGTGATCAAGTCTTCTTGCGGGTGAAACCGCATAAGAGTTCGATCAAGTTTGAAAAGGGTGCTAAACTCTCTCCTAGGTTCGTGGAACCTTTCGAGATTGTGGAAAAGAAGGGGCCTGTGGTCTATCGCCTAGCCTTGCCTGATTCTTTGAGGTGTATGCATGATGTTTTTCATGTATCTATTTTGAGACATTATATTAATGATCCTACACATGTTATTGACATGATTTCTGTTGGCCCTTGACCAAGTTTTGAGGGATCTGGTCAAATTTGACCTATTTTTAGACTTCGACAACTTGTCTAAGGAGGAGCGCAAGACGAAGTGGAGATCACGAATATCGACCTCTTTTTTGGGTCCTTTTTGGGTTTTTGGGATTATGTAACGGGCATGGGATGTTGGCCCATGGGTTTATCCATGTTTAGGCCTATTTTGTAATGTATAAATAGATGTCTAGACTATGTAAGAGAGGAGGAAAAAGGGATCTATGTGATGTGAGGATGATAAGCTAAGTGATAAGTGCAAGTATGGTTTGTAGATGCTCTTTGCATACTGGGAGAGACTTGCAGAGCTAGGTGCAAGGTATTGTAATAGGCCGTGAAGTGCTTTGTGCTATAATGCAATGAAGGAGGATCTAGCAAGGTGCACAAATCTCTTGTCCTAGGCAAAGTAGGGTTTTGAGGCTTTGTTCTTGTAACCGATTGATTGAAGACAATAAAGAAGAAGAGTTGGTGGACGTAGCCCCAAGGTGGGGGTGAACTACGTAAACACTATGTTGTTCTTCTTTGTGCTTGTCTTGATGTGTTTATAACTTCTCTTGCTAAGTGCTTTGATAGAGATAGATAAATCTGTTGATGCTTTGTGCTAATGATGTGTAAGAATGTTAGATCTAACCTATATGAAGGTGATTAGTGCTTGATCTGCTAGATATAACCTGCCTATTTATGATAAAGTGCTTAAATACATCAGATCTGAGTGAATGATGCAATGCTCTGTTCTATCTGTGCACTAGTTATTGGTTGAATATTGATGAACTGTTGATGCTAAAGTGCTCTATTAAGTATTATAATCACAANATATAACCTGCCTATTTATGATAAAGTGCTTAAATACATCAGATCTGAGTGAATGATGCAATGCTCTGTTCTATCTGTGCACTAGTTATTGGTTGAATATTGATGAACTGTTGATGCTAAAGTGCTCTATTAAGTATTATAATCACAGATCTATGTCCCAACTAAGGTTATAGAAACTTGAGTCCTGCAACCACCCCTGCCTCTAACTCGGGTGAGACTTCATCTGCGTCGCAGGTGTTACCGAAAGGCCTGATAGTTAGGGTTTTGTTGGTGTGCTGTTTTAGCGTTGAACCCTGGGTCTGCCCTTGTGCCAACAAATGGTTCTGTTGTCGGGACCTGAAACTGTGATTGCCGGGAACTGAAGAGAAGTTTTGTGTGTATATCTACTACTGAAGTGCATAGTATCAGACCTGAAAATGTGATTGCTGGGAATTGAGAAAGAAGAAGCTTTGTGCAAAGATTCGACCTGAGATTGTGAAAACTCTGTGCGTAGATCTGTTGTCCCGGTACACAACATTCTACTTGACCTGAGGAGCTCTATACCAAGAAAAGAGGTCAGATCCAAAGAAAAGAGGTAAGATCTGTAAGCTCTATGCTCTTATATAGGTAAGAATAGTGAAAATTTATAGATCTGAAGGCTTTGTGCTTTGTAGAAGTAAGATTAGTGGAAATTTTTGTTTCAAAAGTATGAATCTAGATATGTTTGATAGATTCTATCCTAGGTTGAAAAATAGGGTATTAATAGGTGAAATAAGATTTGATATGAATAGTGAAAGATATGTTATACCTATGCATAGAAAGAATGTTTGGACTAACAAATGGATGCAGGATCCTAGAAATAATTTTTTGTAGGTTAGATTCTATGAGCCTAGCGCGCAGTACATGAAAGGATAGAGATCACTTAAATGAAAGAGAGGATTAACCCTCTGTTACAGTTGTAGAAGACCAAGACATCTTGCTAAGGAATGCCCTGGGAAAAGACCTAGTTGTCTTTGTTGTAAAGCTATGGACCATGAAGTGTTGGATTGCCCTAGAATGATTGCTAAGCTGGAAGGAATGAATTTGAATAAAGAAAACCCTAAGGTAGATACAGAAATAGAAGAACCCAAGAAAGAATCAGAGAAAGTATTGCTACAAATAAACGAAACCCTGAATGACCACTGACATGTCAGATTATCAGAGACCTTCAAAGAAAAAGAATGAATTGAAGCAAGAATAAGAGACTTCGACGTTGACTGTGTTCTGGATGAGGAAACACAGGTGAATATTATGACAAAAAGAACTTGGGAACTTTTCGCAAAGCCTGTTATTCTTCCTTTATTAGGAGGAATAGGGTTATTCAGAGGAAAACTGATAAACCTATGTGGAAGGCTCACTCAGATACTTATGACTGCTAATGAAACTTTGATATAAGAAGATTTTGAGATTATTAAATTTATCTAGGACAACGCCCCATTTACCATGTTATTAGGAAAACCTTGGATTGACAGAGATTGAGCCAAACGAAAGGAAGAAGAAGAATTTTTGGAGTAGAAGAAGCAAGAATTGAAAGATTTCAGGACTAGAAGGATCACACACTTGATCGAAGAACAACAAAACATATCGAATCTATTTAACACTAGAGACCCAGATGTCGAAGTTTCAATAACACTAGAGGATCCATAGAAGATTGAAGTACCTATCCCATACAAAGAAGAAGTATTATCTGGGAACCCTAGGGAAGAATCTCAACAACGCAAAGTGACTAGGTCAAAAGAAGACAAAAATCAGAATGGAAAAAGGAATACCGAGACGAAGCTCACCAGAAAGAAGGCTAGAAATTTAAGTAATAAGAGAGCCAAGATTGATAAGTTGCAGAAGGCTCTAGAGGGAACCTCGCAGAAGGAAAATTTGCAAAATTGGAGCGTCGCTAGGATATCAGAACAACGACACATGGCACTTCACCATGGCGAAGCAATATAGCCGTTGGGGACATTATAACCGTTAGATCAATGCTCCAAACAGATAGAAATCCATTTATGGCCAGCTAGCTCAACATTTGACCATTGAGACTGCACCATAATAGGAAGAAATGAGTTAATTAAGGCCTCATACCTGTTGCAAGTGACCCGTTGTCGAGTTACCTATTTATCCCACCATGCCATGCACCGAGAACACTTTTTCCAATTGAGAATTTGAGCCCATAGACTGAGTTGAGTTTATACAGTGATCATCGTGCTTCTTCTCTCTATCTCATTACTGTGTCTAAGCTACCCCCCAAACCTGAGATTTTTAACCCTGAGCGTGTATGTCGAATGAGTTGAGTGCTACAAAAAAGGTTTTTGAGGAAGTTTTGATCGACCTCATGACTAAAATATTCATGTCGATGTCTACAGGTATACAAGTATCATCCACGAGAGGATTGCCAATCTCTCCATCCATTGCTTGTGGAGCAGTATCATCCCGACCGTCCGATGAGAAGCGAACTAAGCACAGGGATGACTTAGAGAATGCTAAACTGATCCTGACTATCTTACCCACCTATATACCACCTTTAAGCGATGCTGTAAACTGTGAAATTGTACCTAGAGATTTCGAATACACCTTGGTCATTGCGTACCTCCCGAAGGGGATACATGCAGTGCGAGCAGACCAAGATAAGATCACAACGTTGAAGTTTAGCGACTTCAACCTCGGATATCACAAAGTATACAACATGTTAGCCCCACATAAGTATCTGACTAGAAAAAAAGGGAAAAACTCAAAGGTAATTCCCCAAGCATGGAACCATAACCTCGCGCAGTCCACCCTACTCAATGTCATGAAAATTCCCCACTTCGAAAGACACCAAGGGGTGAATGAATGTGTGAAGCTGCTGCTGTCTTCTTACCATGGAAGATATTTGTGGCTAAAATTTCATATCATAGTTGATCTGACCTTGATCAATTGGATCATGGGTTTGAGCATGCAAGGACCCAACCCACAAGATTTCTATCCTGGAAAATCCATGGACTACGCTCTCGCACAAAGGATCAAGGACACTTATGGAAATACTGAGAAGGTCATGCGAGGCTACAAGGTAGCCTCTATTTAGAATGGCACAGTGTGCCTCACCTATCAGTTGATTGCAGGGAAGTTAGTACGTTTGAACCGACCCACCCAAGTGACTGGTTTTGTAGTCGACCTCACAAGGAAGTGCGTGGAGGGCCTACAAATGAATTGGGCGAAGTACCTAGTGAAATAGTTGGAACTTGACTTGAGAGAAGTGCAAGATCAAGGATATGAATTCCTTTTCAGCTAGCTCTTGATCCTGATCACTTTCATTTCCTGGGAGATGCCGGAAGGTGCGACCTTCCTGGACATCGAGCCTTTCGAACCATTGGCCGCGAAGTTCAGTACATTATGGTACTCAAGTGACATGAATAAGCAATGGAAGTCAAATTCCATGTTCCATACATACTACGATCAACTGAAGATAGCCATACAGTCCAAGCCTCGCATGATGCTGGACATTATACACTGATTCAGGCCTTTGATGATGTTCAACACTGATCGACATTTCATTTATATCACAGCACGAGCCGATGAGCACAAGCAACAACTTCAATACTACTATAAGATGATGGAGGAGGACTTAGAGGGGATTACTAAGGAATGGTTCGCTGACCTCCTTATTCTAGCCGACGCTGCGGAGATATCCAACATCGATAGCCCAGAAGCTATGCAGGATGCACCTGGACCTAGAAAAACAAAGAATACTGACGAAGTACAAGACTTAAGAAGTGCCTCAGTGAAGACTGCTTCCATGTCACCAGAGCAAGGAGGTGATGGGGAAGAGATAGATGGCACATAAGTTGAACAAAGGAAAGGTGAAGTAACACTGCCTAGAGATGAGGAGGAACCCTCGAAGAAAAGGAAGGTTTCCCCACCGAAACCTTCCTCCCGAAAGAGATAAAAATCCCCTATAACTAAGATGCAGACCTTCCTCACCTTTGATGATTTCAATTTCATCATAGCAGCCATGAACGATGCTTCGCTGGAGATAGCAGAGAAGTAAGAAGCTAAGCAGGAGGAGATGTATAATAGAATTGAGGTAGAACTCCAAGGGGTGCAACAGGCACTACAATCCAGATGCATAGTATCCACTACGCCTCTGCCACTGGGAACACCGAAACTGGGAGATGAGCTAGCCCAAATCCACTAGCTCGTTGATACAGTCAAATCTCACCTTTGATGAGAACAAGAGGAAAAAGCACAAGCCACCTAGGCATTGGTACAAGTATAGGGAGTACTTGTAGAACAACACTGAGATCCCGAATAGGAAAAGAGTGCTCTCCAAGCGAATTTCAATGAAGAAAAGGCACAACTGCAGCAAGGCAAGGAATAATTGCTCACCGACCAACTTGAAGTGAAGGAAGTGGTCAACAGAGCACTGTGCTCTGTGACTGTCGTAGAAGTAAAGGAAGAGGATCAAGTCATGAAGCAAGTAGAGAAAATTAAAGAAGTGATCCAGCAAATTCAACAACACATCATCGACCTAGAACTATGCACTGTGCCCGAGACCCCACATGAGGTAAAGGACCAAAGCGAAGCAACTGCCAGGAGCATAGTTGAAAGGCTAAAGGCCCTTACCTTAGAATGCAAGAAATTCACTTATTGCAGTGCCCAGACATATGAGAAACTTACCTAGAACCCAGAGTTGCAGGAACTGGAGTTGCAACTCCAGGAAGAAAAGCAGCACACAGAAACACTATAGGCATAGATGAAATCCCTGACAGTTGTGAAGAGAATGAAGAGAACTCAAGAGAAACGAAACACCCAGCATCAGATCCACGCTATCCAAAGTAGATTTATGGAAGTAACTCAGAGACTCCGACCTGTACAAGACAAGGATTACCAATTGTTCTTAAAGGTCAAGAGCCAGGGAGCAGAACTAGAGCAGGTTATCATCGCAGCAGAACAACACTTGGAAGGACATGTGAATGATGCAATCATTCAAGATTTTGATGAAAAATAGCTTATAGCACAACAACAAGTCGAATCAGTTTGATCCAATCTCGAAGCGTTCGAAGCATAACTTCCTACATCAGAGTGACTCGGGATGAGTCACAGGTGAGTGTTGGGGGCTTGTTGGCCCTTGACCAAGTTTTGAGGGATCTGGTCAAGTTTGACCTATTTTCGGACTTCAATTGCCTACCGAAGGAGGAGCGCAAGATGAAGCGGAGATCATGGATATCGACCCCTTTTTTGGGTCCTTTTTGGGTTTTTGGGATTATGTAACGGGCATGGGATGTCGACCCATGGGTTTACCCATGTTTAGGCCTATTTTGTAATGTATAAATATATGTCTAGTCTATGTAAGAGAGGAGGAAAAAGGGATCTATGTGATGTGAGGTTGATAAGATAAGTTCTAAGTGAAATTATGGTTTGTACATGCTCTGTGCATACTGGGAGAGACTTGCAGAGCTAGGTGCAAGGTATTGTAATAGGCTGTGAAGTGATTTGTGCTATAATTCAAGGAAGGAGGATCTAGCGAGGTGTGTAGATCTCCTGTCCTAGGTGAAGTAGGGTTTTGAGGCTCTGTGCTTGTAACCTATCGATTGAAGACAATAAAGAAGAATATTTGGTGGACGTAACCCCAGGGTGGGAGTGAACCACATAAAAACTGTGTTGTTTCTCTTTGTGCTTGTCTTGATGTGTTTATAACTTCTCTTGCTAAGTGCTTTGATAGAGATAGATAAATCTGCTGATGCTTTGTGCTAATGATGTGTAAGAATGTTAGATCTGAACTATATGAAGGTGCTTAGTGCTTGATATGCTAGATATAACTTGCCTATTTATGATAAAATGCTTAAATACATAAGATCTGAGTGAATGATGTGATGATCTGTTCTATCTGCGCCGTAGTTATTGGTTGAATATTGATGAAATGTTGATTCTAAAGTGTTCTGTTAAGTATTATAATCACAGATCTGTGTCCCAGCTAAGGTTGCAGACACTTGAGTTGTACAACCACCCTTGCCTCTACCTCGGGAAAGACTTCATCTGCTTCACAGGTGTTGCTGAAAGGGCTGGTAGTTAGGGTTTTTTTGGTGCGCTGTTGTAGCGTTGAACCCTGGGTATGCCCCTATGCCAACAAGTTCCTTGCAGGTATCTAACGAGGGTGCGCTCACGGTGAAGACAATATGCATCCTGGACCATCACATTCGACAACTACGACGTCGAATATTAGATTAGGTCAAGGTCCAGTGGGACAACTATAGTTCATACTCGGCGACCTGGGAGGACGCATATGATATGCGTCAACAGTTTCCATTTTTGTTTGATAGGTAGACTTATGATATTGTGATACACTTTATTTCGACACTTATATACTATGAAACTTTGGGACAAAGTTTAAAACAAGAGGGGGTGTATGTAGCATCCCTCTCTTGCATGTGTTGAGTGAACTTATTCTTTGAGTACACTTGCATGCAAGTGATCCGGTCCTTTATATGAGTGGTTTTTGTGATTATGATTATGAGATATTGTGGATTTGATGATATGTTATTTTGTTGCATTTACATCGACATGTGATATTGATTGAGTTCTCCCAAGCATGCAAGACACTGGACATTGAGGTTACCGAGGCATCGATGAAACCCCTTGGACTCTGGATCGAGTCAGGGAATGGACTGTTAGGGTTTAAATGTTGTTGATGTGACATAGATACATATGATTAGATATTATGATGTTGATTTTTTTTTCTGACATGATTCGTTGATGAATGCAGGATAATGATAGGTTTCCGACCATACTCACATTTTGAGTAAAGGGGTCACGCACGACAACCAGAGACAGTGAGAGACAGGTGTAGCAACAACCCTACCACAACCTACTAGCACTCCTGCCGTGGCTCGAACTGTAGGTTAATGATTACCTAATTCGAGAAGACCCACGATGTCGTGAGGGCAGACTGTTATAGTCGCTCACGATGATTCTAAGGGGTGCACGATAAGGTAGGTTCCTTATTCTTTATAGGCCCTTAGTCTCCCACAAGATCACCTGACAGAGTATTGACTCCAGGGGTTTGACGTCTACCAAATTTAGTCAAGAGGTGAGTGGCACCCTTGGAGCACATAGTGTGTCTTAAAGGGCACGTTTCACAAAGGAAACGGAAAGAGGCGAGTGGCACCCTTGGAGCATGTAATGCGTCTTGAAGGGGACATCGCGCAAAGAAAACAAAAAGAGGTGAGTGACACCCTTAGAGCATGTAGTGCGTCCTGAAGGGCACGTCACAATTTTATTTGAGTTAATAAACATAGTTCCTAGAAATATATTCCTTCTTAGGACCTGGTCGGCCTTAAAATAGATGATGGTATGAGTAAAAAATTAATAACTAATAGTTCGCTTAAAAATTGTCACCCAACCTAGTGAAATTAAAACCTAGGTCTAAGTAGAACAAGTGGATAAAGAAAAACTAAATAAACATGTAACAAGAAGGGGGGTAAGAAATTGAAACTTAATTATTAAAGTAAAAATTATAATGGAGGATTAAATTTATTAAAAGGGTAAATGTTTTTTTTATGTGCACTTGCTAAATTGATTTTTAATTAAAAAGGAAAAAGGGGGAAGCTTAAAAGAAAAAGGGAAACTTAAAGAAAAGGGGAAACTTAAAGAAAAAGCTGAATGTCTAACTTAGTAAGGAATCTAGCCTTTGGAACTTTCTATTTATGAACTCAAATAGGAATTAAGTAAGGCGTAATTCATTTAAGAATTGTAAGGGAATAATGGGGCATCGATGAGTATTTTTAGGAACGCTTTTAGGTGGGTGAGGGAAATAGAAAAATTTAATTAATTAATAAAATTGATTTTCTGGTGCAACTAGGGGATCGAGCGACATGTGTATGACAGAGGTTTTTCAAAATTAATTAAATGAAAAAGGAATTTAATGAGGGTTTTGGGAAACTAATGACTAATAAAACTCTATAAAAAGGAGGGCGGAGGAGGAGTGTGGATCATGATTGGGCTTGCGTAATGTTACATTGCTAAAATTTCATCTTGACTGAACTTTCTCTTATGGGAGTTGGGATACCCAACTTGGGTAACGAGTGGTAGCTCGACCTTGCGAGCCGCACTGGGTGCTAGCATTCTATGGTATTGTGTGTGTGGCCCCTTTGCGGCTTGGGGGGATCAGGGGGACGAAGAGTACCCCTAGCACTGGTTGGGAGGTACCAGTGAGATCACATCAATTGGAAAGCGAGAGATGGATGGAGCGCGTGGGGGACAATGACTTCGGAGCATTCACATTTGGCTACGGTATGCATGAGTATATTTGTATTGAATGGTAGTTAAATGATGCTCCTGCACCTTCAGTTAAGGTACTTCTATTGTCTTAAGTTTTATGTTTTATTCAGCGTAACATTATCC
Source organism: Picea mariana (assembly GCA_032191745.1). NCBI lineage: Eukaryota > Viridiplantae > Streptophyta > Pinopsida > Pinales > Pinaceae > Picea > Picea mariana. The sequence continues at coordinate 2,762 of JASDQU010203146.1, read as the reverse complement.
AAAGATTTCATCTTTATCTTTCAATGAATTTGTCTTAATGAGCCCAACGTTTTATGATCAGAGAATTCAAAGTCATCCCATCCTTATGTTCACTGTATTTTTGATTTGATTTCCCATGGAGAACCCAAACTCTCAATGCAATGAATTCTCTGCGTTTTGTTTTTATTGATTTAATATGAAGAAAAATTGTGTTTTTACCTTCTGTTCCTTTATCCTTTAAGTTTTTAGTCTGTGCCTGAGTAGTCAGCCAGAAGATGAATCGACTGTATTTCACTACGGTGTTAAAGATTTATATTCAAATGCCCTGATTTCCCGTGCATGGATAATATGTGAAGGATAAATTCTCTGCCCAACAAATTCCTTATTGCGTACAATGAAAACACTTCCCTATTGCTCTGCGATTTTGGTTGCTTTATTGAACTAATTTCGCTGTGATTTTTGCCCATCTATCTATCCCTTACCTTCCTCTGCATTTTTGCACAGAAGTTGCTCAGTGATTTTGTTTACAACTAAACTAAAAACCTTACCCCTGGTCTTCCCTCAACGAATTCTGACTCTCTTCATTTAAAGGAATTGAATATTGGTGGACACAATTTCATTTTCCTTGTTTATCTCTTGGCGAGATCCCTTCGTTGGAGTGGTAAAATATTGGTTGTGTTTTTTTTTCTTGGCGAATTCCTACCCATAAATTATCTCCGCGTTTTTCTTTTATGAATAATCTTTGATCTCTGTGTTTTTTAATTTATGAATAATCTTTGTGTCCTTCCCAGAAATTAACTCTGCGATTTCCTTTTAAGAGACAACGATATCATTGTTAGATAGATATATATTTGTTAGAATTCAATGTCAATGCTAGACAACGATTTATTAATAGATAGCGATATATTTGTTAGACAACGATATCAATACTCGACAACCATTTATTAATAGATAGCGATATATTTGTTAGACATTGATATCAATGCTAGACATCCATTTATTAATAGATAGTGATATATTTGTTAGACAAGGATATCAATACTAGACAACCATTATTTAATAGATAGCGATAATATTGTTAGACAGTGATATCATTGATAAATAAACAACCATTTATTAATAGATAGCGATATATTGGTTAGACAACGATATCAATACTAGAAAACTATTTATTAATAGAGAGCGATATGTTTGTTAGACAACGATATCAATGCTAGACAACCATTTATTAATAGATAACGATATATTTGTTAGACAACGATATCAATACTAGACAACCATTATCTAATAGATAGGGATAATATTGTTAGATAGTGATATCATTGATAAATAGACAACCATTTATTAATAGATAGTGATAATATTGTTAGACAATGATATCATTGATAAACAACGATTTATTAACAAATAAAATTTTAGCATGGCATCCCTACGTACTGCTAACTTAATCTAATCTGGATTAATTTTCTTTTTCTTTTTAAATGGGTAGGGTAAGGATTTGTTGATTGTTGATTTCTTATTAATAAATAACATATTGTTGATAGACACCCATTTATCAATAGACACCGAATTTATTGTTGGACCGCGATATCATTGTTAGACAATGATTTTATTGTTAGATAGTATATTGTTAGATAGAATATTGTTGTTAGATATCGATTTTATTGTTAGACATCGATTTTATTAATGGACAATGATTTCTAGATAGCTATTTTAAACTAACAGATAAGATGATGTGGAAGTTCCTTTTTAATCCAAAAGGAAAACCCTTTTTGGATTCATGTTCTTAATATACTGATTTATTTTGTTTATGATGGTAAACATTATTTTCAGTTCTTTTTAATCCAAAAAGAAAACCCCTTGAATCCATGCTCTTAATATATCAATTTATTTTGTTTATGATGGTAAACATTAATTTTGGCATAACAAAATGTAAGTACTAATTTCTTATATCACATGATTAAGCTAGATTTCAAATAACATTCTATTATATAGAGAATTAAGATAGATTATCCCCACGCTTGAGTTTTAGATATTCTTCAATTTATTCTTGTTTTATAGTGTTGGATAATGGATCATGGTGTAGCTAATTGCGTGTACATTGATGCCTTGACTTAATGAATTCTCTGGTCTAGAAATTGCCCCTATATTCTTTAATTTCTTATGTCAATTATGGTTAAGCAAGAACTTGAATATTTTTTTTTGTAAATAAAAGTGAAAAACCTTATGTTAATAACAACTGTATGCTATACAATGACACATGGTAGCCATCTATTCCGCCACATGAGGGAAACGAAAAACAGGTGGCTACATACTATTAAAACACTAACATATTCTTCTGAGCTCTAGCCTTGATGAAACTGTAATGTTTGCACAAAAAATTACAAAAAATTGCTGAAACCAAGTTCTGCATTCTTCCGCTAAGGCTGGCTATATATAGAGCCACCATGACTAAAACTATACAGGCATAATAATTAAAAACTTCTAAAGTATCTAGCTTGTTGTTGTGGTAAAAAAGACCACTGACTTCACAATTGAAATAAAAAAAAAACTGAAACTTGGGGTCTTCAATCCATAGTTGGGTCTGGTTGTCCATGAATAGTATAGGCTAGGGTGAACCGCTGACTGCAAGTTGGGCATCTAGCGTGCGCATGATCATCTATGAGGGCATCAAATAGAATTTCCATCCATTGGATGAGGACACTTTGTGAATGCACCTGGTCATCCTGCTTTTGCCTAATATCAAAGAGAAGCTGAAGGTGATCCTCTATGAGACGGTTGGA
>JASDQU010203145.1:881-11640 GCA_032191745.1 Picea mariana | reverse complement strand
GTACATATATATATTTCAGTGATTATTATTTAGTAATTTATTGCTTTTCTTTTAGTTATTTTTCGCTTCCCTTAGGACTTTAGATTGGCCAATGGAGCCATTAAACCCGTCAGAGTGAGTCAATCCAAAGGGCTTGGGTTAATTAGACAACCCCAAACCAGATTCACTCTTCCAGTTGACGAGCGGTCAATTTCACCCGTCAACAAATGGCGTTAGAAGGAGAGCCTGAATACTATTAATGGCACATGGAGGTCGCAAGACTCCTCCCCCACCTATCCGCTCACCTATAGTAACAAGAAGTCATTCTGACAACAAATTTTCCCTCAAACAACAACCACATCAAACGTCAATCCACGGATCATCGTTGAACCATAACTCCAAACCCCCCAGGGGCCGATGTACAAGAAATTGTTTGTCAATCCCTCATAAGGATGCATGGTGCCTTGGCCCATATCAGACAACCAGGCCGGCCTTTGAATCAACCATTAGACTTCTCTGATATCAGGGAGCAACTTGAAGGAACTGATCTGGATCCAGATCACATCCTCACTCTTGCAGCAGGAGGATCTGGTATTCCACACTCACCACCCCCTTCATCTCCTTCTTCTTCTAGAGAAGAATCATCAGACGAAGGCATTTCCTCATCTCACCCTTCGACACCACCCACACCTATGGCCAATCCAAACAATCCCGCCAGGCCTTGACTCGATCAAGATGCAGTGGCCATACCTGGGCCCCAACATCATTTGCCTGAACATCCAGAGAAATGGCTCCCTAAATTTGACCCATATTCCAAGCAGATTGCTAAGGATCATATTAAAAAATTCATGCTAGCCATTAGGCTCCGTAGTGTTGAACAAGAAGACGTAGTATGTAGACTTTTTCCGTACACGTTTGAAGGAAATGCCTCTACCTGGTACTTTTCCCAACAACCCCACACCATTGTGTCATGGGATAAATTTGAATCCTGTTTCCTTGAGAAATTCGGAGACGACAAATCTCCTGAATTCCTAGTCATGGAACTCTCTATTTTAAATATGAACCCCAAAGAAAAGATAAAAGACTTTAATCAAAGGTTCCTAACATTAAATAATCGAATCCCCACGAACTCAATGCCTGTCGAAAATATTATCGTCACATACTACACAAAAGCCTTACACCAAAACATAACAATTTGGGTAAAAAGGTCCAAGAAAGCCACATTGTTAGAATCCTTCGAAGAGGCGAGTCAAATAAAGAAAGATATTCTCAGCCTAAAAGACAATATCTGTAACGAGGCAGAGACTACTTCATCCTCCAAGAAGAAAATCGAAATTCTTCCTAGACCTCCCCAAACCAAAACTCAACCAGATGGTTCAGACCTAGAAAGTTTACAGAAGGTCATTCAGAAGTTGTCTAATCAGGTTATAGATTTGAGAAGATCGACTGAAGAAGCTTCTTCAAGCAAAGGGCCTTACAAACCCCCTTTTAGAAATCCTTTTCCCACAAACCGGCCTAACTCAAATTCTGAAGGCCTAAATCTATAAAGCTTACAGTTTTCTATTCAGACGATTCTAGAGACACATGATAACTTGATTCCCCCAAAGATTCTTGAAGACGTGGCTGAACAAGAGATAGTGGAAGAGGACGAATCCTCTCCCAACATTTTCAGGAATTTTTCGGATAGCATTTTTAAATCTAATTTCAAAACAGTGCATCCTTACAATACCAGGAGTAAGAAGACAAATAAATCTTCTTCTGAAATTGGAACTAATGCACCTCAAAAATAGTCTAAACCAATCAAAGCTAAACAGAATTCAATAGCTCCAAGTTTAGAGTATGATTTGATTGAGGATCTGAAAAAACTTAGGGCAAATATTTTTGTTTACGAATTATTGAAATTCCCTTTTGTTCTGCAAAAGATGCTGCAGAATATTGCAGAAAATAGCAAAAACAACAATCTGAACAACAAAAAAGTTGCTGAAAACAACCCCAAAACACCTCAAAAGGTCTCCGTTAAAATGACACTAGAGTCTTCTGATAAAAGATACCTTGCTGTAAAAAGTGTAACAAATGTAGATAAACTAGTTTTAGGGGCTGCGACTAAAAAAAAACAAACTTCTGCTGTTAATAATCGCAGAAATGTCCCACCCTTTTTGTTGACTTTTGAAATTTTCAATAGGAATGTACATAACTATATGGTAGATTCAGGTGCATCGTCAAACGTAATTCCTTGGTCTGTCTGCCAAAAAATTAATGCCGAAGTTCAACCTTCCAGCCTAAAAATTATTCAGCTTGATCGAACTAGTGTTAAAGTAATGGGTGAATTAAAAGATGTGCTCATCAGATTATCATCTAATCCTAAAGTCCATCAAGTTATTGATATTATTGTCGTTGATATCCCCGAAGTATATGGCTTGTTTTTAAGTAGAGATTGGTCCGAATAGCTACATGGTTATTTTGCGATAGATTGGTCTCACTTGTGGCTGCCCGAAAATGGAAAGCCTAATAGAATCAAGGTCAATCATGAGCGTTATCTTAATTTCACGATAATTGATTTAAATGATCCTAATGAACCATTCACTGCTTCCGCCAATTCACTTGAAATACAGGGGATGGATACTTTTTTCGGCAATTTCATGGTTGAAACTTCTACTATTACTGACCTGGAACAACAGTCCAAAATTATGACATGCACACAGTCAACAACCCTCTCTCAGTGGTCACATACACCTGACGAAAATCAATCTGGTCTCTTTACTTCAATGGATCTAAATCTAAGGAAGGAGCTGGTGCAGGGTGTGTGCTCATTGATCCAGCAGGTAATAAAACTTTGATCACCTGCCGCTTAGAATTTGAATGCACAAACAATACCGATGAATACGAGGCACTCTTGCAAGGTCTCAGAAAAGCACTAGATTTGAGGATTCAAAATTTGACAGTCTTTGGCGATTCAGAAATTGTGGTTAGACAGGTAAAAAACTCTATTCACTGTTTATCTCCACACCTGAAAAGCTATCAAACTGAGGTATGGAATTTAATGAACAAATTTTCTGCGTTTAACATTAATTCTATTCTAAGATTTGTTAGCTAATGTTGCCTCAAAACTTTTTTCTGCAGAAGGCCTTTCTCTGAATGCGTTTTTCGTCGAGTTGTTATTCAGACCATCTGTCCCAGATAACATCACAAATTGGAGAGTCTTCGATGACAATCAACAGATCATCCGTTTTCTGCATATGGAAGAGACTTTCCAAGGAGCAGTTATCGATGAAGGTACCCACGATGAAAACCTTCGCAATTTTACTATAATACTAGATCCAAGATCCCCGGAGTCTACATCAGATATGGTAAACTCTATCCCAAAATCTGTGGTTAGATTAGAAAAATTTTATGATCTTCACGATAAATTCAAAAAATCAGTGAATTGTAAAATGAATAGTTCTTCCTTGACACATGAAAAAGTAAATTTAGGAACTAAAGATAACCCACAGTGCATCAATTTGGGGTTGGGATGTTCTGAGCAAGAAAAGGCAACATTTATTAAGTTGTTTAAGGAATTTAAATATGTCTTTGCTTGAACATACGATGATCTAAAGACTTTTGATCCTAACATCATACAACACATTATTCCCATGAAACCCCAGACCCAACCTTTTCAACAGAAGTTAAGAAAGACGCACCCAAAACTTGAACCAACAGTCAAGAAAGAATTAAACAAACTCTTGAATGCTAAAATAATGTTCCCGGTAATACATACACAGTGGGTCTCTAATCTTGTCCCTGTAAGGAAGAAGAGTGGTGAAATCTGACTAAGTGTCAATTTCCTAAATTTAAACCGAGTGTCTGATAAAGGCAACTACCTTGTTCCTCCCATGGAACAGATCCTTCAACAAGTATCTAGTTCTGAAATATTATCGTTGCTGGATGGTTTTTCAGGGTATAACCAAGTCCTTATGTCTCCCCTAGACCAGCTCAAAACCACTTTCCGTACTCCATGGGGTACCTACGCTTATAGGAAAAAGCCCTTTGGGCTCATAAATGTCGGTGCCACCTTTCAGAGAGTGATGGATATCACTTTCTGTGGCTTAATCAATCAATCTGTAGTGGTTTATCTAGATGATGTCACCGTTTTCTCAAAGAATAAAGGAGATCATCTAGCTCATCTAATATCCGTTCTACAACGATGTCGTAAGTACGGTATTTCTTTAAATCCTAAAAAATCTGTCTTTGCAGTAGAACAAGGAAAGATCTTCGGTTTCATTGTATCAAATGAAGGGATGATTATTGACCCTGAAAGGAGCCAAGTCATTTCAAAACTCCCCCCTCCCTCTTCCAAAAATTCCATGCAATCTTTCTTAGGTCAGATAAACTTTGTTAGAATGTTTGTCCCCAGTTTTTCGAAAATGGTCAAACCATTACAAAATTTAATAAAAAAGGATGTACAGTACCATTGGGGACCTCTAGAAAGTCAAGATTTTGACTCAATAAAAAAAGCTATAGTAGACGCTCCTTCTCTAATGAGCCCTGATTTTTCGCGAGACTTCACTCTCTGCACGTTTGCCTCTGATCGGTCTTATGCTGCTGTCCTAACCCAAAAGAATGCTGAAAACAACGAAGTCCCAATTGCCTTTATGAGCTTGGCCTTTAAAGGAGTAGGAGTTAATTACCCAGCAGTAGATCAACAAGATTATGTTGTTTTTAAAGCGGTAAAATACTTTCGATCTTATCTACTGAAATCTAGGATGAAAATCATTGTCCCTTATCCTGATGTCAGAAATTTGTTAGTACAGAAAGAACTGGGTGAAAAAAGGGCAAATTGGGTCACATCCTTACAAGAATATGACATATAAATTACCCCAACACAAATTGTTAGAGGCCAAGCTTTGTGTAAATTTCTTGTGGATTCAGCTATAGAACAGTAGAATGAAACTAATATGTCACTTCAGGACCAACACAATCAAAATCAAATCTATTGTGCACAAAACCTTACTAGTCCTTGGTACAATGACATCAAGTTTTATCTTATACACGGATCAGCTCCTCGACACCTTGATCCAAAAAGGAGGAGAGGACTAAGATTAAAATCTTCTTCTTTTTAGCTTGTAAATAGTATTTTGTTTCGCCAAAATTTCGATGGAATACTTATGCGTTGTCTAGAAAAAGATGAAGCAGATAAAGTCTTATTGGAATTACATGCAGGGGAAGCTGGTGGGCATTTTGGTGGAGACACCACTGCCCATAAATTATTAAGAGCAAGGTATTACTGGCCTACTCTTTTCAAAGACGCCCATGCCTTATGCCACAAGTGCGTAATCTGTCAAAAGGCATTTGGACGAGTACAGAAACCGGCATTCCCACTGCAACCTGTCTCAGTAGATTTCCCTTTCCAACAATGGGGCCTCGATATTATAGGCCCAATCAACCCTATATCCTCGCAGCATCACAAATACGTCATAACAACCACAGATTATTTCACCAGATGGTCTGAGGCTGCGCCATTAAAAGTTGTAAACACCAGCCAGGTAATAACCTTCCTGAATTCAAATATTATCACTCGTTTCGATATTCCTGAATGCCTAGTATTTGATAATGATTCCTATTTTTCATCTCTCAAAATGAGTGATTTCACTTTAGAAAAAGGAATAAAATTAAAATACTCCGCCAGTTATTACCCCCAAGGCAATGGTTTGGCAGAATCAACTAATAAAAACCTGATCAAGATCATCAAGATAACGCTCTCCGAAAACCAAAAAAACTGGCATAATGCACTATTTAATGCAATCTGGGCTGATAGGGTAACTCCTAAAACTGTTGTTGGTAATTCCCCCTTTTTTCTCGTTTACGGTAGGGAAGCGATTCTCCCACCACATGTTCTTCTCCCGTCTCTGCAGTTATTGCAGAAGGTGCAAGAAGAAGACTATCCTCCCTTGGAAAGTTGGATTAACACTTTGCTAAAGTTAGAAAAAGTAAGGGCTCAAGCAAAACGAAAAATTGGATCAACATCAACTCATTGTCAAAAACTGGTTTGATTCCAATTCTGCCTTAGACAAAAATTTTGAGGTAGTTGATCTTGTCCTTAAATGGGGAAAACCTCATGAGGGGAAAGGAGAGCACACTAAGTTTCAAAACCTGTGGTTGGGACCATTTTTAATTGCTGAAAAACTAGGTCCCAGTTCTTTCCACCTCCAGAATTTAGAGGGACATCCAGACACCTTTCCAGTGAATGGCCAAGCTCTCAAAAGATATTTTACCTGACGACTCTCCGATACACCTTCTGTACATATTTTTCTGTTTGAATTTCTTTGATTTCCAATTTTTCTTTGTTGTTTTGTTTTGTTTTCCTTTTTAGTTCACCAATCCTTTTGAGTCAAACATCCCTATATTACAGTCTAGCTCAGACAAAGAGAAACATAATGCTTCATCTCGAAAATAGCTGTCAAAGGCTGTCAGAACATCTATTGTTGTCCTTCTCTGAAATTGTAGGCTAGTTAAAGGTGTCATTTTGTCTGAAAGTCAATTCCTTGGTTTCAATCTGCACTTGAAAGCATTCACGAATATCTTTAAAAAGTCTCTTTACGTTGTCCCTTCTCTTAAGAAAGAAACTCAATGATGTCTCCCTATCCTTGAAAATTAGTTCTATCAATGAATTGTTTCTCAGATCTTGATGAAGGTTTGCTAGAAAAATCAAAAGGCCTGTGGAAATATTAAGTTGTGTTAAAAAACTGGGATTTTCAGCGTCACCCCGCTCTTTCGAATATCTTTAAAACTATATCAGAATGTGAATAAACTCTCAGAGAGCCGTGGGAAGTGTTTGTAAACCCGCTGGGACACTGAACAGGTCTAATGGTAGTGGATAAATGCATGCATGACGCCAAGATAACTTCTTCGGGGTACTGAATAGGCCTGCTGGCAGCGAAGCGATGTCAGGTGAAAGAAAATTCTCAGTTATAAACCTTATGTTGGCCATAAGCATCCTTCATTCTGATTTGGAATTTCTTGGGCAGGATACAGACTTTAGAGTGGGTTAATTGACATCCCTGTCGAGGCTATGGACGCCTACTGGCAGTAGTGGCCCCGTCAACAGTCTTGGAGATTTTAACTTAAACATCGTGGCTTTCTTTTGTTAATTTTGTCACCAGATTTCATTCTTTTAAACGAAAGGTGTCTGAAACTGGGCTGCGTCTTGTTATTTTTAAAGATGTTCAAATAACCTTGCATTTGTTCTTCGATTTGAAGTTTTTTAGAATTCTCTAACCTGAACTAGTTCGTATTGCAGAGATAACTGCTTCTCCCAGCATGTTGCCATTGTTGGCAGCTCAACATGTTGTTGACTTTTTATATCAATTAATTGATCTACATAGCTGCTTAACTGGAGTCATTTGTTTTTATTACTCTTCATAACGTAATTTTTGAAACGACAGGTGTAAGTTGTCACTTTTTCCTATTATTGTCTTTCATGCTTCATTCATCACTGGAAGCATGAATATGAAGCATGAAAATTTGCGACTGTTTTACCTTTCTGTTCTAAAATTTCATCAAAGGAAAATTGTTCACATAGTTTATTAATGAAGTTTGGTTCCTTACCATGAAGAGTTACTCTCTTTGTTTCGATCCTTTCAACATCAAACATGCTTAGAGATTGATGGTTACATGAATCAAAGGACCCCCATGATTTGATTTTTGGTATGGTTTTGTTTGGTTCTTGTCTTTACATTTCTTTTGCTAAGTCTTGGATTTTCGACTCACCCAAACCTTGTGATAGAACCCACGATGCGCGCACTCATTTTTCATTTTAATGTTATGGTCCTAGACTCGTACTAGATGCAAAGGTGGCGTTACAATTTGCAGGCAGACATTATTCCCAAGACTGCCCTTGGGCTTTTCAAACCCTCTTTGCATGCATTTCAATAAACATTCATCTAATAATTATGAGTTTATGTTCATACACCGTTCACTATTGGAATGTTACAGGCTCGGGTTATGGCTCTGGACTGTCTTTGCAAACCCTCTCTGTGTGCTGTGTCTGATTCATTACCCTTTCATCCATCATGGATCCTGTTGTGAGAGTTGAACCAAATGGCATTCAAACTCTGCTCTTATATGACGATGCTAGAGAATATTTGGAGAGAAGTGGTTGGCTCGTTTTCATCAGGAAGTTTCAGGATTTCAATTTACAATTCGCCCAAGAATTCTCTTTCTCCTTTGATGGTTGTAGAGAAAAGGTTGGTGATGTACAACTGGAGGTTACTGAGGATTTCCTGAGTTAAGCTACAGGGCTATGAGCAAGCGGTCAAAGGTGGTTTAAAAATGAAAAAGTGGAAGAAGTTCCTTGGAGCCTATTGTTTACATCTCGGAAAATAAAAGGGTGTGATAAAGGTATGCCCATTTCCTTCCTAAAATCTTGGTGGCATGATTTGCTCGCTATGGTAAAGCAATTTGTTACCTATGAGGGACATTTCGGGCTTGTATTTTTGTACCATTTGCGTTTTCTTATGATTTTTATGGGTTTCCCTTTGAATATGCCGTATTATTTACTAAGGAGTCTTTATAAAATGGGCAAAAGATACAAAAGACAATAGTCAGATTCTAGCCTCTTCCATCATGGCTTAATTGAAATCTTGCTTATACATCAGTTAGAGTCACAGAATGACAATTGGGATTCTTTCATAACTTGAAATGGCTATAGTAACTCTGATATGGAGGAGGTAGATAAACTCGTGGTTAAGGAGACCCTTGTCCACCCTATGGCATGTCTCTCACCTCCCAGACCCGTGCCTCACTCCCTAACAACAAACCCTTGATCGATCCAAATCTCATTGAGCAGGCCTGTCAGCAAATTATGCATCCTAATGACTGTGTTAAGAATTCAAAGAAACCTTCAGAGAAGAGATCTAAGAGCAATATTGATATAAATTTTAAGAACAAAAGAGCTGGCAGGTTAATTTCTAGGAGTCTTTGTAACAAGTCAAACTCTCATTTGATTTCAATCAGTATGATCGAAGTCCACGAGAGTTCAGACTTTGAAATCGATAGGTTCCTCGTTGTAGAAGACTTTCATTCATTCGAGCCACACCTTGATCGGCCCTACAATTTTGTTGACAATTTACCTCCCTGTCTTAAAAATAATCCAGAGTTTCCTGGTGTCAAATTGGTTAATGAATCCACTGTCAGTATGGAAGGTGCTCTAGTTCACAACCAAGTTTGTTCCCATGCAACTGTTGCACAGTTAAATTGTGAAGTCTGTCTATCATGGATTGATAGATATTATATTGATATCCCTGCCCTACAGTCATGGGTCAAGGTTTTAAAGGATCATATCAATGTCTTAACAAGCGATAACCATAGACTCCAATCTGTTATTCAAGGAAAATAAAAATGCATAAAGACAACAGACAATGTAGTATTTAAAAACGTGGAGGCTGAAACAACCATTTTGAATTCCAAGGTTGCCTAATACGATTTGATTTCATAGTTGGAGGTATGATTCTTCATCTTAAAATAGGATTATATTGTTAAAATTAGGTTGCTTTATTTTACAATAAATTGGATTTTATTTACTATAATAACTAGCTACATAATCGCAAGATTTTGTAGCCAATTATGTTAATTCGAATTGTGTAAAGTAGTGTTTGAAAATATATCTAAAATCTTTCTATTTTCCTTTTCTTACAGGATATTCAACAATCCATGATTACAAATTGATTTGAGGCATCCTTGAGACCTTACAGTCATATCTTTGATGCATTTTGTATGAACAGAAATGAACTGTTATTAGTTTTGGAGGATTTAGTAGGATCAGGGTGGTTGCATCCCCCTTTATTTTTGAAATAAATATTTGATCTCATGAACATAAACAGTTATCTTTTCTGAGGCCTTTATAAACCCATCATTTTGTAATCAAAGGCATCTTGGCTTGGGGCTTATTATGAACAGTTTATACTCAAATTTAGACATAACAAATATTTACTTTATGCTTTAGTCATCTGTGAATGTTGTTATGATCTATAGTTTGTTTATCTTGGTAATTGAATGACTGCAAATAGCTTTCGTCTTAGCATATTGTTTTGTTGTCAAGATAGTTTTTCTTCATGGTTCATGATTTTATGCTTCAGTTTTATCAAAACAATTGAATGATATTTCAATTCGTATTATGAGGTTTACCTTAAATATGTTGATTGATTAAATGCAAGCTGTAACTATCAGATTTATCTCATGTGTTATTGCTTGTAGTCTATTATATCACTGTAATTATTTTGCGTACTGTTGTTTTATCAATTAAATACACCAGTCAATGCACAGTTTAGTGTTTGTACCAAACAGTGTGAAGATGAACAACAGATTTATCTTGTGGATGGACTGATGCATGATTTACGCAAATGGTTGGACGCATACTCCTCAAAGTCATTAATAGGTTAGTCTGTTCTTTTATTTCATTTGCTTGCTTATTATAGAAGTTTTTATATATAGTATAATTTTCACTATCTATATCTTCCTGTTTAATTAAGTAGTTTAATATTTGATCTTATGAATGCATATAAACAAGAAAACAAACCAAAAACAAATAGTACTTTTGCTTTCTTTATTACTGTCATTAAAAGAACCATTTTACATTCGATTTTTATGAGTTCAGATTAAAACTTGTGATTTATACATATTGTGTATATGGTAAATAGAACTACTATATAAATATTATTTAGGTAAACTGTATATATATATATATATATATGTACATCTATATATATATATATATGTACATATATATATATATATATATATATAT
>JASDQU010203144.1:17905-28048 GCA_032191745.1 Picea mariana | reverse complement strand
ACATGACTGTAGTCTTGAATTCATGGCATATTTTATTCATTCTTTGGCTAGTTTCTTGATTGGTGGGAACTATGAGCTATTAGTTGGAACCTCATGTTATGACGGTTCATCACACTTCTCATGGAGTTAGTTGGTCAGACGGTCGACCAACAGATGGATACAATTAGTTAGGTGGTTGACTAGATGTCGACATCAATCAGACAGATAGTCGACGGGTAGTCAACCTTAGTCGGTCGAGTAGTCAACTAGAAATTGAAGGAAGTTAGTCGATGGATCGACTATCCAAGCAATCGACTACGAGTTGGATGCATTGATGGCTGGGTCGATCTAATTTGACTAACCAACTAGACAATGTAGATTTGATGAAGTCATTTCTAAAAATGGATGGTTGTATGTGGACAAGATCTTCCTGACTTCAAGGAAGTTGGTTAGATATTGAGACTATAAATAAAGGACCCGATGAGTCATCATTAAAAAAAAGTAATGTAATACAAAGTGTGCAAATCATGCAACTCAATATGTTCAATATGCATTATGATGTTATGATCAAAATGTGTCGTGCTTAAGTGTTGTAACGATGTATTTAGACACCACCGATCTTCTGTGAAGTTATTTCTCTTCGATTATTTTTCAGATTCCATTATTTGTTCCACACATGGTTACACTGAATTCCCAAAACAATATCTGAGCAATTGTTTTAAGACCTCATCCATTGTCTGCAAATATTGTTGAGTCAGATCTATTCATGATTGACTATGGGTTGGTGATTTGTTCATTATAACCTGTGGATCAGATTAAATATGTTGAGATATCGAAGATGTCTTCTAAGATCGATCTTATTATTCTAAATGGATTGAACTATGTTATCTGGTCACCAAATATGGAGACCTTACTCAAGAGTAAGGGACTTTGGAAATATACCAAAACTGTGATTCCAGATCTGATGGACAACTAGATGAATATTATTGTTGATGAAAAGAAGGATGAGGTTGTTGAGATCATCACGACCTATATCTTGCAATAGATTTGGTTCCATACCAACGAAATCGACTTCCCTCATCAAGTCTAGAAGAAGTTGAAGTCCTTGTTAGGAAAATTCGACGAATGCCAAGTCATGCAATTAGAGAAAGAGTTGATCTCCCTCGATCCTCATTCCTTCAACATAATTGAGGACTATTCAGTGTATGTGAAAGATCTATAGTTGAAATTGGGAAAATGTGGAAACACTACAACAAATCCCTGCGATTTTCCCCCTTTTTTGCTTCCAAAGATTGTTTTGGTGTATTTTTCTCCATTTTTTTGAAAACGTCGGTGCTATTTATCGGTATGGTGCCATTTCTGACATTTTTTGTGCCGACCAAAACATATAGGCATTAAATTAGGTGCTAATAGTGCCTGAAATAGCACCAGAAATAATGCCTGGACATGATTAGAGTAGACACATGCTTTGACAACATGCAAGGGTTTCAAGAATCGATGATTCCTGATGTCATCACATAATCTTTGAGATCATCCATGTTTTCATCAAGGTTCATCATGCAGTCTCATAGTCCATATTCATCTTTACATCAGAATATGGTTGTGCTAGTGACAAAGGGGAAAAGTAAGAATACATCTTTAGTATATTTGGAATAAGATTTCAAAGAAGTTTTCCCTCACAAGGAGCAAGTAATCATCAAATGGGTTGTAACACATGGGTTTTTATTGGATTTAAGAGAATTATTTCAAAAAAAAAAATTCATTGAATTTCTTTTGAATATGTTATCTGGTCACCAAATATGGAGACCTTACTCAAGAGTAAGGGACTTTGGAGATATACCAAGACTGTGATTCCAGATATGATTGACAACCAGATGAATATTATTGTTGATGAAAAGAAGGATGAGGTTGTTGAGGTCATCATGGCCTATATCTTGCAAGAGATTTGGTTCCATACCAATGGAATTAACTTCCCTCATCAAGTCTAGAAGAAGTTGAAGTCCTTGTTAGGAAAATTCGACGAATGCCAAGTCATGCAATTAGAGAAAGAGTTGATCTCTCTTGATCCTCATTCCTTCAACATAATTGAGGACTATCTGGTGTATGTGAAAGATCTATAGTTGAAATTGGGAAAATGTGGAAACACTACAACAATTCCCTGTTATTTTCTCCCTTTTTTGCTTCCAAAGATTGTTTTGGTGTATTTTTCTCCATTTTTTTGAAAACGTCGGCGCTTTTTATCAATATGGTGCTATTTTTGACATTTTATGTGTTGACCAAAACATGTAGGCATTAAATTAGGTGCTAATAGTGCCTGAAATAGCACCAGAAATAATGCCAGATTTAGCATTAGATTTAGTGCTAGAATTAACGCCATATTTAGCATTAGATTTAACACTGGATGTTCCAAAATAGTTAATCAGTTGAGGTGTTGGGGGTTAAGTGGATAGGGGCTTTGAGGATTGTGGGATTTACGGATTTGGGGTACATGGATGAAGGTTTAAGGGATTAGGGGTTAGGGTTTAAGGGATTAAGGGTCAAGAGGTAAGGGATTTGGCGCTTGTGGGTTAGATAGTTTAATGGTTAATGAATTAGGGATTATGGGATAGGGGATGAATTTTTAAGTGCTTAGAGCATAGGGGTTTATGGATTAAGGGATTAGGTATTAGGGTTTAAGTGTTTAAGGTTCGATGGCTTAGGGGTTAGGGGATTTAGGGATTTTATGTTAAGGGATTAGTGATTAACTAAGGTTGAGGGATTAGGGATTAAGGCTTGAAGGGTCAATGGATTAGGGGTTAGTGGATTTAGGGCTTTGTCAAAAATCTCTTGAAATTTAATGGAACATCTTCCAACATGCCCATCACCAATGTCATCCACCGATGCCACATAGTGAGCAGTGAATGGGGCCAAAGTTGAAATTTCTTCAAACTATTCTTGTATGCGTTGAAATTTGACATGGTTAGACTAGGCACATGCCTTGACAATATGCAAGGGTTTCAAGACTCAAGGAATCCAGATGTCTTCGCATAATATTTATATCATCCACATTTGCATCAATGTTCATCATGCAATCTAATTTTCATCATTCTTCATTCACATCTATAGAATGTTTTTCAAAACTCTCTTGAAATTTCATGGAATGTCTTCCAACATTCCCATCACTAATGTCATCAACCAATGCCACACAGTGAGCAGTGAATGGGGCCAATGTTGAAATTTCTTCAAACTATTCCTGCATGCATTGAAATTTGACATGGTTAGAATAGAGACATGCCTTGACGGTATATGAGGGTCTCAAGATTGAAGTATATTTCTTGACATCATCTCATAATCTTCGAGATCRTCCACGTTTGCATCAACATTGATCATGTAGTCTCATTGTCARCATTCTTCATAATTCCCATATATAAAATCTTTATCGAAACTCTCTTGAAATGTCATGGAATGTATTCGACCAACACACACATCACCAATGTCATCCATCGACACTTCACAGTAAYCAATGAATGGGGTAAACGTTGAAATTTCTTCAAACTGTGYCTGTCTGCATTGAAATTGGACATCGTTAGAGTAGACACATGCCTTGACAACATGGAAGGGTTTCAAGAATCRATGATGCCTGATGCCATTACATAATCTTTGAGATCATCCATGTTTTCATCAAGGTTCATCATGCAGTCTCATAGTCCATATTCATCTTTACATCAGAATATGGTTGTGCTAGTGACAAAGGGGAAAAGTAAGAATACCTCTTTAGTATATTTGGAATAAGATTTCAAAGAAGTTTTCCCTCACAAGGAGCAAGTAATCATCAAATGGGTTGCAAAACATGGGTTTTTATTGGATTTAAGAGAATTATTTCTTAAAAACGTTTTTCATTGAATTTCTTTTGAACATTTTATCAATTAATTACATTGTAATAAATTTTATTTATGTAAAAGATATGTTTTGATGTGATTGTTATAGTGTTGAGATCCATTTAGATGTGTTGGAAAACCATCAGAGGCCTCTCCACCATTGATGTCCATTCTTTAGTATAGATGTTGCACACAACCATTGGAGTCCTTTACACTATTGATCGTCATTCATTAGAGGAGGTATTGTGGAGTCAGTTTCAATGCAACTAAATTCACTTTCCATGGACCTATTTTATCAATGAAATTATATCATCACATTTGATATTATCATATTGATTGACCATGCATATGGTCCTGCAATATTCCATGGAGACAATGTTGAGCACTACTTTGTCCTCGAATAGATKTGAATTTGTCCATGACAAAATGACATTTCTCTTCTCTCAAAAATTCATTAATGGATGTGGGCATGATCTTTGAAATMCATCAAGTGGATGTGGGCATGATCACTTAGAGGAGAGATAACAAAGAGTCACCACAAAGAAGATTTCCCTTGAATTTATTTAGAAGATTTTATCGATTAATTAAATTGGAAGGAATTTTAMTTATGTGAAGCATATGTCTTGATGTGATGGTTAAAACATTGAGATCCATTTAAATGTGATGGAAAACCATCAAAGTACTCTCCACCATTGAGTGTCATTCTTTAGCAAAGTTGTTATGCATGACCATTGGAGGCCTCTACACGGTTGATTGCCATTCCTTAGTGGAGGCACTTTGTAGTGAGCTCTAATGTTGGTGACTTTGCTTGACATGGTTCTATCTATTCAACAAACTTATATCAATACATTTGAGGTTATTGTATTGTCTGACCATGCATAGGGTTTTCAAATATTTCATGGAGATGATGTCAAGCACTATTTTTTTGTTGAATAGATGAGAGTTTTCCCATGACAAAATGATGTTTCTCTTCTCTTAGAAATCAATCAAATGGATGTGGGGAAAATCGCATAGAGGAGAGATAATAGAGAGTCACCAAGAAGAATATTTCTCTTAGAAATCCAAGAAATAATAGCCTTCTCTATTGGGGATCCTGTCACTTACATCTCTCCACCACCCTTAGGTTTAAAGACCCTCCCTGTAGTATTGTGGGCGATCACCTCAATAAGAAGGGATTTCACAACAGAGGGGAGGATTTATGAACTATTTGGTGGTACCCTGATCTTATGAGCAATGGATGCCTCAACAACCATCATCTGATTCATGGTGACTGTCTACATTTTGTCATTGAAATTTGTTGTAGATGAATCCATAGTCTCACAGGCGGACAACCTTTGTACCAAATCCTTGTCAACTATCATATTCTTCATTGAATAAGCTAAAGTCAAGGTGAAAGCTAATGTAATTCCTTCTGGATCTGCAACAATAACAATGGTGACCATAATTGCAAAGATTATAACAATTCCACTAATTGCATCTCCAACCTTAGTCTTTCCTGCTTGAAATATGGGTTTTTCCATTGGAGTCTTTTGTATGTCTAGTAGAGAATCTAATCAAGAGGTTATGAAAGACTACAACTGCAACTGTAAGTCCATCCTTAGCAATAAAATTTACAACACCATTGAGGCAGGCATGTAAGGGAGTTTCTTTCCCATTATCCTCTTATATGCTAGCCATTGATACACTCCACTCAGAATTTAATCCCACATCAGTTACTAGCATGGTCCCATAACCATCTTCTTCCTTACAACCTGAAAACATAAAGGGGTTTTTTTATTATTTTTATCAACATAGTTTCTCTCCCCAGTCATACTGGACTTGTCAATTGACAAAGAATGTCCAATAATAAGAATGTCATTTTGCAAGGACCTAGTCACTAGTATTTAGGGGTACAACATTCCCAACAAGATTGAACATGGAAACCTTAAGTCTTCTTCCACCCTTACCTTAATTTTAATGCCTTTCTTTTCTTCACTTAGATTTTTTTTTGAAATGGAGAGATTGCTTGTAATTTTTGATTGATGTACAAGAAAATAAAAAGATCACAACAAAAAGTATACTTACACCATCAAAACATCCTTCCATAATACCCAGATAATCCTCAGGTCCATCATCATCACCCTGGTCATCATAAGATACCTTTTCCTAGATGGTGGATAACATGCCCCTAGTTGGACATGTCTTGTTTCTTAGGATGGATACAAAGGAAAGGAATGGCATGACATGGAATGAAAAGGAAGGGCATGCCATGGCATGGCATGGTAAGACAAGGCAATGCATGGAAAGGAAATGCAAGGCATGACATGGAAAGGCATGGCATGGAAAGACATGGAATGGAAATGCATGGCATGACATGGAAAGGAAGGAAAGGAAATACACATTGATACCTTTCATCACATTTATGTCATAATTTTCAACCCTTTAGGTCTTGATGTATTGAATTTTTTCTTTGGAAGGATTGACATTTGGATGTGCTCTAGTTAAATAATTATCAAGGGCATCTTAATAATTACCTATAAACTAGTTAATTCTCAAAGAACCTTTGAAGCATATTATAGTGCCAAAATGTCTTAGAAAAATATTCATTTGTGAAATATAAGAGAAGAAGATATATAGACGAGTTAACTCTCAAAGGATTTTATAGACAAACATAATCATATATAGCACAAAATGGAGAGGGTTGAGACTTACAGTTACGCAATAGAATTTACAGTTGATAGTTAAAATGTATAACACATTTTTTTATGATCTTTACTAACATTTATTGGAATTGTTCCATGTTTTACATCATTGGAATGACATCTTAGCTATAACTTATTTGAAATTTTATTATCATATATGCACTTTGATATGATGTAATATGATTATTGTTTCATTTCATATGTTGTAATATTAGATATGTAACATAGAAATTAATTATTGCATGAAATAAATAATAACTTTTCATTCTAAATGTTATTTTTTGCAGAACAAGAATCTTCCAGAAGATCCAGATGGTCCTCATCAAATAGATCCAGATCATGTTGGATCTTATGCACATAAGATGGAAAATGATGTTGATGATGACATAGATACAAATGACAATGAGGTTGATGTTGATGTATATGTCGATGATGTTGATCACGATGATCATGATCACGGCAATGATGATGATGATGAGGAAGTTGTTGGTAACATCCAGTGACATTCATGATCATATAAACTACATCATGGCTCATTTTCGATATATTGTTATGACGCCTCTTTTCATGGTTACTATCATAAGTATCATTTTCACGGCCACCGGTACCATATTATTGAGTTGTATTGACATGTATCATTTTGACTTATATGATTTGGACATGACTTATCATATTGACTTGTATCATTTTGACATGTATCATTTTGACTTATATCATTTGGATATGACTTATCATATTGAATTGTATCATTTTTTCTTACACAATTTTTCATTTTTATTTATATCATTTGTACATGATGTAAGATTTTGACTTATGTCGATTGTTGGACATGTATCATTTTCACATGTTATTGATCTACTGGAATATTTGACTTTCACTTGTTTTAGTTATATATGATGATGATCTTATCAGTATTGAATCGTCAATTTTTATATATTGAAAGTGGTTGACGATTTTTGTATGCATATTTTTTACATATGACGCTTTTGATTTATTTCTCATGATGGATGTTGTCAAATTCACTTAAATTATATATATTTGACTCAGTTGTTTTAATTATAGATGATGATCATGATATAATAATTATATTGTTATTTTATATATACTGTATGTTGTAGATTCTTCTTTGACGGAGATTTAATAAGTATAATGATGTTTTTAATTTGTATGGATGTCCATTTMCCTAAAAATTATTTATAAATKTCATCCTATAAAATATTTCAAGCGCATTTATTTGAATTACTGTCTAATCATATAAGTTATTTAAGAGACATGATATATTCAATTAATTAAATTGAAATAAAACATATTAAATTAATAAATGTAAGCAAAACAAGAAGCATTTTTGGAAGAAAAAAAGGAAGCAAAAATGGAATCCAAATTGGAGGAAAAATTGGAAGACACACTAGAAGAAAAACTAGAAGCAAAACGGTAAGAAAAACTAGAATCAAAATTGGAAGAAAAAATGGAAACAAAACAGGAAGCAAAACTAGACATAAAACTAGAAGCCAAACTAGAAGCAAAATTGGAAGCCATATCAGAAGAAAAAATGGACATAAAATTGGAATCCAAACCATAAGCCATCCTGGAAGCAAAATTGGAAGACATATCATAAGAAAAAATGGAAGCAACATCTGGAACTACTCCTGGTGCTAATCCTGGTGCTATTTCCAGCGCTATTCCTGGCACTGTTTCTGCAACTATTCCTGGCCCTAAACCTAACACTATTTATGGTGCTATTTTCTTGACGTTAATTTCGGCACTAAATCTAGCGCAGTTATAAACAATCCATATTGCACCCATTTTTGTGTTGGAAAAGGTGTCCAATTCATGAACTGAAATGCACTAAATTCTGGCGCTATTTTAGGCTCTAATTACCTGTTCTGTTGTAGTGAAAAAATTATTAGAAAATATATGGACAACTCATCGAGTGGTCCTGATGAATATAATAAAACCATTAAATGTGTCCATTATGACATTCTGAACCAATTGGAAGGCACACAAAAATGATGGTAATGATTATATTATGCCTTTGAAGTGTTTTGTGGATTGTTGATTAATGATCAACGTCGACTGCTTAATGAAAGAAAATCTTGGTAGTAAACATCAAGCTCACTTGATCAACAAAAAGGGAAAGGTAAATCACACATAAAAAGGATGGTATGATACCCTTGTACAATGGCTAGAAAACTAAAGTGTAGATTGATGATTTGACATTGACCAGGAAGAACCAAAAGAAAATAACATGTCTTTACCGTGGAAGGATTGGATATGTTGAGAAGTATTATTGGAAGAAGAATCATGATATAAAGAGGTGACTTTGAGGAGATGTGTTGATTGTTCACCAACCATCTGATAATTTCACCTTCCAAGTGAGAATTTCTCAAGCATTTCTTCCTCATTCAATGTAGAATGAATGGGTAATCAATGATGGATGTACTCATCATATGGACAAGGATTCTTCCTTGTTCATGTCCATGGATAAATTTGCAGAGAAGAAAATCTATGTTGTTGATAATGTTTCTCTCGACATTGTTGCTCTTGGTGATACTCCCCATCAACATTGTTTTGTTTTTGATTCCTATCATGTTCCCAATTTGAGCCGAAATTTTCTATCAGTTTCTCAACTGACACAGAAAAGTAACATTGTGTAGTTTTGGCCAAAATGGTTCTTTTTCAAGGATTTTAAAAATGGTTAGTTGATTTTCACTGGAGGGTTTCTTGACCCAAAGCATGGTGTATACAAGTTTTGTGACTCAACTCGACTTGAATCTGAACCGACTACTCTTATTGCTCACACTAATGAACAAAGTTGAATTTGACATGAACGAATTGGACATCTAAATTATTGAAGTCTACAGTTGATGGAAAAAATACTATGGTTGTCAGTCTACCTAATGTTTTTCCCTCTAATGGATTATGTAGAGGATGTATGCTAGGTAATCATAATAAAAAATCCTTTGACTTTGGAAAAGCGTGACAGGCACTAAACCTCTTGCAGCTAAATCAAAATGATCTTTGTTATATCAATATACCTTCCTTAGCAGGTGCAAGGTATATTTTGACCTTTATTGATGACCTCTCTTGATTCACTTGGGTCTATCTCTCTTGACCCAATAGCATTTGAAAGTAGGAAACTAAACAAAAAAGAAGGCTTACAATCCACATACAAGAAAGAAATGCTAGCAATCATGCATGCATTAACCAAATGGCGACAATACCTCTTAGGAAGAAAATTCTCGGTAAGTACAGACCATAATAGCCTACAATATTTGTTACAACAAAAAAAATTAACCACCGAACAACAAAAATGGATAGAAAAAATTGCCACATTTGATATGGAGATACTACATAAGAGAGGAAAAGATAACATAGTGGCTGATGCTCTTTCACGAAAAGACGAAGAAGCACAAGTCTTTGCAATATCAATCGCAATTTCGGAATGGCTGAATGAAATTCAAAGTGAATATGCCAATAACACAGAGACATGCTCCATAATCAATGATTTAACCCAATACCCCAAGTTCGAATGGAAGAACGATATCTTATGGTATAAAGGAAGAATTTATTTGAACAATGACTCAAAATTTAAAATCAAGGTACTCCAAGAAGCTCATGACTGTCCA
>JASDQU010203144.1:0-17805 GCA_032191745.1 Picea mariana | reverse complement strand
TCTGAAAAAAGTTATTGGACAACGCAAAAAGGTGCAAACTTTACTTCCCCTGTTGGATGAAGAAGGAAGAATAATTTTAGAACCAGAAGCCATTATTGCCTCTAGAGAAAAGAAGTTACGATCTCGCATAATCAAAGAATATCTTATCAAATGGAAAAACCTTCCAGAGGAAGACGCAGCATGGGAATCAGAACATTTTTCATCAATTACACCCGTCATTACCAATGCTTTGAGGACAAAGAATTTTTAAGAGGAAGGAAATGTTATGAACATAATATATATAAATAAGATGTTCATAACATAATAATTAATTAGTAAATAGTTAGTTAGTAAATAGTACTTATTAATAATGAAAGGACATGTTCTCAAAAAGACATGTCTAGTGGTGAAAGGGCACCCCTCTGTGGGTATATAAACAAGCCCTCATTCTCAATTGTAATCATCATATCTTTTATCAATTATTTATATTTATATATTTATTACAATCGCATA
This sequence comes from Picea mariana, assembly GCA_032191745.1. NCBI lineage: Eukaryota > Viridiplantae > Streptophyta > Pinopsida > Pinales > Pinaceae > Picea > Picea mariana. Next base: position 17,313 of record JASDQU010203144.1, on the reverse strand, counting down.
CCGTGTTATTTATTACATTTCATTTCACTGAATCATAATGTCTGCTGAAAATATTATGTAGTGATTTTTTTTTAAAATTAAATAAAATTAGATAAAAATAAAGAAAATGAAAACAAATTATAGGAATTGAAAGTATATTCAATTTTGGAAATGATGGTGTCATTTTCGAAACCAAATTCTCAGTATTTGTAGGAGGCCGCAACCTCCAAAGTTCAGGTAAGCTTGGGACAATTCTCTGGTTTTTGTTTTCAGTCCCAATTTCATGTTTTCGGCCGAAAGACTAAAATCTAACGGAAATCGTCAAAACTGAACGGTTTCTAAGGTTTTCGACCGAAAAAACCTTGTTTGACCGAAAGGCTGTTGGGCGAATCCCATCGATCAAAAAAAATGAAAAGACACATCGTATCATTTCATTTCGCACCAAATTGTATAAATAGGCTTTCGGCCAAACACATTTAACACAATTCATCGAATGGATAGACATATATGAGCTCGGGAATAGGGGTTTCAAAACATTTCTATTACTGATTGCAGTTGTATTCTTTTCTTTCTCTATTTCTTCCCTTTGTTCCATAGGCTTAATCGAAGGATCAATATCAATACATGATGGTTTTCTAGAGCACCTACAAAAAGTTTTGAATCATCCTTTTGGGTTTTTTTGAATAAAGTAATTGATATTTGTTCAAGTTTTTATTAGAATAACAATTTATATGTTGAAAGATAAATGTTGAGCATTTTTTCAAGGTGAAGTCTTTGTTGAGCATATTTTTTACAGATAACTATAAAAGTCATGGGAAACAAAAGTTTGCGCAAGAGAAAATTTGATCGCATTCGAGATGATACTCGCCAAATTGAACAAAGGAAGGAGATTTATTGGAGAAAGAAATGGAAATGTGCAAATATTGAAGAAATAAACAATGATAATGTGAATAGATATTTTCAACAAGAAGAAGTTCAACTAGGTATGCATGTACATATGATGACCGAGCACACGACACACATTGGGACTGTATTCATAAAGTACAAAATTCAAAGTTTAGAATTCAAATTTAAAATATTGTAAATAATATAATTGATTGTCATTACAATTTGATGTTTTTCAAAAAATATAAATAGATTTGTCTCATAATGTCGAAGAATATGTTGAAAACGAAATTGAAACAGAAGACGTTGAAACCGAAATTGAAGCAAAAGACGAATCACCTATAGGTATGTACATAAATTTAGATATTATACAAGATGAACACTCAAGTATATATAATTTAGTGAATTTGTGTTTGGGTTATGTTTTTTAATATAAACATTAAACTTAAATATGCAGGAGAATCTATCAACATTGATGATGAAATATTAGAAAATGTTGATACTGACAAATTTGGGAAGAAAAAAGTTAAGCCTTATATAAGATATTGAACTAAGAATATGTATAATACTTTTTTCAAAGATGAATCAGTAACAGTACAAGCTCAACTTTTACTTTGTCTAATGAAGTCAATAAATTTAAAAGAAGCTATGTCGTTATTGGGTATTCAAAATTCGACAAAGGATACAAAGGTCAAACATAATGTCTTTAACAATATAACTAGTGCATTAAAATATTTTGGAAAATCTCGAAAAGAAGATGTCTGTGTTGCACGTAGAGAGATACAAACAACAATTGTTTCATCTAGAAATATAAAAGGTCGTTTGACACGACACATGGCAAAAACGATGGGAACGTCAATAAAAACATTGCACAAACATGGAAAATTTTGATTGCAAATAGATGTAAATGATGAATTGGCTTATTGGACAATGATTTCTAGACAACACTACAAAGATAGACTTGTAGAAAATGTTAAAGAGTTGGCCCGTAATTGTTGGTTGGAAGAATCTCGTGTTTCACCACATATAAGGGATGTGTTGCGATGAAGAATAGCATGAAAACAATATGAAGAACATCCAAAACATATATCGTCAATGCCACAAATAGAGTTGTTCAATAAGTTCAAAGAAGAGCACAAAGAAGTTGAAATTTCCATGAATACATTTGTGCAACAAAAACCATGGTTTGTTAGACCCATCACTGTTCGTGACACTTGTTGTTGTCATTATCATGTCGAATTTGAGTTGTATTACAACACATTTTTAGATTTTGGTAAAACTTTATGGCTAGTTTCACCTCCTCCTTCCACATTCCGTGTTTTTATATCTGAAATTCTATGTGAAAGAGAAGATGCTGATTTATTTTACAAAAAAAAATGTGTTGGTGGAAAGAAATGTGATCGTTGTGAAAATCTAAGTTTGTTTCATTCAAAGTATCATATTGATATGAATGATCAACAATTTTATAATATAAGAATCAATTGGAAGAGATATGAATATATCAAGAACACGGCTCCACATTCTTCAAATGTTATTTCCAAAAGGATTGATTTGAAGGTAGATAAAATCTGTGTGATAGATTTTTTAAAGAAGTTTGAGGAAGAAATCTATAAATACACCAAGCATTCACAAGGAGCTCGATGGAAAGATCTAAAATTCAAACAATCATGTGAAGTGTTTCCACCAAGGACAATTTTGTTTGTAGTTGATTTTGCATAGAATTACAGATTCGTTGCACAAAAAAATAAATACAGAGCGAATATTATCATTTTGATCAAGTCACGGTATTTGTCCACGTTCTATATAGACATGCTCAATAGAGTCTTGATAACATAGAAAACACCAACACAAATCGACATGTTATTAAAGAATATCACTTTTATATAAGTGATGATCGAGCACATGACACACATTAGGTACAATAATGTTTTGATAAATTTTATGATTCATTGAAGGAGTGCGAAATCAAATTCGATCAACATTGGATATGGTAAGATGAGTGTGCGGGTCAGTTCAAATCTTCTTGATCATTCTATTGGTTATGTCATCTTCATAAAAAAATTCACATTACACATTGTTGGAATATTTTTGAGACTGGTCATGGAAAAGGAGAGCATGACGGTGCAGGGGCATGTATAAGCGAGCACTTTGAAGGTATCAACTGAACCCTCATGCTGATCAATTTGAATTCGCTGAACAAGTTGTTGAATGGTGCAAAATGGTGCTAAGCCATGAATATAATCCGTCAAGGGATGTGCAGAGGTGTGTCTATATATAAATGTTACATGTATGTACACAAGATATATAAATTTGAACGTGGTCAATATTATATTCAATCTTCAATCATTTTCTTGAGAGATTTCAAGTTAACAAGTTCTTGTCTTTTGCAGGTTTTTCTAGTATGTTGGAATCAAAGATGTAAATAGATTAATTCCAATACCCGGGACATGAAAAATACATTCAGTTAAAACAAAACGTTTTCAAAATGGGTTTGTGTTTGATAGAAGAAATGAGTCTTGTTTTTGTTCAGTTTGCATAGAGGACACACAATTCATAGATATTTGCGAGAACGAAAATGAAAGATATGTTAAAGCTTGGAGACATACCAAACTTAATGTAAAAGGCAAAATGCCACTTGCAAGCTCAGAAGAGATGGAATCAAATGAAACTATACTGTCAGTTGATGGCGATATAGTTTTTAATCTTGTTAGAGAAGGTAATTTTTATGTTTAAATTTTTTCAAATAACTTGTAGATGTACTTGAGTGATAATCAAACATGAATTATTTGTTGTCCAATATATCCAATTATTTGTAGGAGATGTTTTTTCCATGCTTGCACCTGTAGACAACACTGAAAACGTAAAATATTATTTGATGCGATGCACGAAACAAAAGATGAGGCTATTAAAAGATTTTGATGATAATGGTTTTATATATGAAAGAGGATCCATTGTATTGAAAGGATATTTTTTCAAGAAACCCATCAAACCGATACTCATCTTCACTTTCAAGACTACCAGTCAGATGTCACAAGTTGTCAATATAGTCATTTGGTATGTGCAGTATGCATAAAGTTAATAGAAGTTCAATAATAATAAAAAAAAAGTTGGAAAATGGAAAATGTCCAAAGTCGATTATGAACGAATAATTGAAGATGGAATACCATTACAATGTTTTTTAAAAAATGGTACATGTACATTCCATAATTTTTTATTTTTCATTGAAAGTAAATTACATAATTTGATGACTTGTTTTGACTATTTTCAACCATATTTCCAAATAGGAGATAAAAATGGTACATGTATAAAAAACTTTGGATCATTCTTAAAAAACACAGATAAAATATGGTTGAACCATATTTTATGTGTGTTTTTCAACCATTACACCAATCAAAATTATTTTTTGAGCATTACACCAATCAAAATTGAGTTGTATGCCTCTTGTGTAGTGAACTAAAAAATTGTTAAACACCATTTCCATTGAACACTTACTTTTTTGAATAGTAATTTTTTCCATTTGATTTTAATAATATTGCATTAATTTTAAAAATAAGTTAAAACATATTTTCTATTTTCTATTGTAATAATATCTTGTTTCAAATTTTAACTCATTCCGATTTTTATTTTATTTTACTAGCATTAAATATAAATTAAAGTTGAATTGAACATCGAGCTTTTTTTTGAATATTTTTTTTAAGTATTGTTCTCAAAATTAAAGAAAAGTTAAAAACATCTCTTTTATTTTGAGATTTTATTTTATTACTTGGGTATATGAACTTTGAGGTGAATATCTCTTCTAGCTTTAGCATTTTCTTAATGGAGTTACATGATAAAATTAAAAAAAAAAAATGATCATCTCTTCCATTTTAAGGTTTTATTTTACAATCACATCATTTTGAGCATTTTATTTTATCATTATCACACAAACCCCAAAAAAGTTGAACATCTCTTCTATCTCAAAATTTTATTGTATAAACATTACTTAATTAATTTGGATCTCTTCTATCTTGAGAATTTTATTTTTATTACTATTGCACCAATCAAACAAGAGTTGAAAATCTCTTCTATCCTAGATTTGAGAGCATTGATTTCTTTAAGTGGTATTTTAAAAAAAATAAATTAATATTGTAATAACTAAAAACAATTTAAACATCTCTTTCACTTGTTGTAATAACACTTATAATATCATATATATACCAATATCTTCATTCTAATTATTAAGTTGGTTTAACATGTTGTTTAAGTTGTCATATATTCTTAAATGGATATGCAATGTTACAATCTTGTATGTTTTGGCAGTTTAATTTTTTCTTGTCTATCTATTGAGTTTGCAATATTTTTAAATACATAAATAGTTCACATTCTTGTATTATTGACTTTGCATATTCTTAAATAGATAAATAACAATTCACATTCTTGTATTATTTCATTTTAATTTTTTCTTTTCATTTATTTAGCAGATATCATATGCCTATCTTTCCTTTAGTTTTTTTTTATTAATTTTAACATCTCATATGCCTATATTTCCTTTAGTTTTTTTTATTAGTTAAGTGCATCTAGATGTAATCAATTTATTTAACAACTCTCATATGCATATCTTTCCTTTAGTTTTTTTTATTAGTTAAGTGCATATATGTAACCAATTTATTTAAGAGATCTCATATGCATATATTTCCTTTAGTTTTTTCTTTAATTTTTTTATTAGTTTAGTGCAGATCTATGATCTCATATGCCTATCTTTCCTTTAATTTTTCCTTTAGTTTTTTTTATTAGTTAAGTGCATCTATGTAACCAATTTATTTAACAGATCTCATATTCCTATCTTTCCTTTAGTTTTTTTTAAATTCTGCCACCAAAATTATTCTTCCACCAAAATTATTTGATATGTCAATAGAATCATAATTTTGGATGATCCACAATGAACATAAAATGAAACATTTAAATTAATACATAGCAGAAAGTATTTAAGAGTTTGATTATATTTTTGATGATTCACAGTGAACATAAAATGAAACATTTAAATTAATACATAGCAAAAAAGTATTTAAGAGTTTGATGCTTAATTTAATACATTGTAAAAAGGAAAATATACAAAACATTAGTTCATTACTAGTTCACTTTGACACTTTTTTTTATCAACTTTAAGAAATCAAATATAAGACAATAAATTGTTATTTTGAATTCAAAAATTATATATAATCAAAGTTTGAATAGTTACATTGTAAAATACATAAGTTCCACATCCATTTAGGATGATAACAAAAACTGATAACAAAAAATAAGACATTTAACTCTAAAATTTTGTACTCTAAGCCATCGCTCTAAGATAACTTCATACCTGCAAGTCAAAAATTAAAAAAATTAAAAATTTACAATTCAAACATGCGGAATAATACAAAATTAAAAAATTGTAATTAAAACAAAATAAAACAAATAACACATATTAGCATATATACTGCAATCAAATATTAAATAAAACAATAAAAAATAATAACATACCCAACCACAGTTAAACAAATTTAAGATAGAACTACTCTTCAATTAAGAGTACATGATTTAAACAATTTGTAAATCTTATCTTTAAAAAAATTTAAAGAGAAAAATTATGTTCTTGAAAAAAAAAATGTGAGTTAGAGTTAGATAATAATATGAAAATAAATATAGAACTGTGAATGAAGAAAGTTCACAAATCTCCATATTAGGATATTCTTCCAATGAAATACTTATCTCCTTGTGGATAAAGTCTCAAATCCTTCAGGTGAAATTCTCCTTGTGGATAAGGTCCCAAATCCTTCAAGTGAAATCCCATCCTAGGTGATGTTATTGTGTTCCTGGTAAAAAAAATTGTGAATTAGAGTTAGATAGTAATTTGAAAATAAATATAGAACTGTGTATGAAGAAAATTCACAAATCTTCATATTAAGTCATTTTTCCAATGAAATACTTATCTGTGTGTGGATAAAGTTCAAAATCCTTCAGGTGAAATTCTCCTTGTGGTTAAGGTCGCCAATCGTTCAGAAATTTTCATCCCAGGTGATGTTATTTGATCATATTTACAGAGAAATAAAATACTAATCTCCTCAGCAGTTAAATACTTCTCTCTTCTTCTACAGTGGTCATATAATCAAATTCCACAATGCGCTTTCAAACTAAATGAATCATAAATCTTTATATTAAGCCATTCTTCCAAAAAACAACTTCTTATCTAAAAAAGTTCACAAATCTCTATTTTAAAAACCATTCTTTCGAAAAATAGTTATCTCTTCTTTCTATGGTGGAATAGATGTTCTCATAATCTTTCATGTACAAAGAAAACACAAATATGCACATGTATGTTAAGTCATTCTTCAAAAACAATTTAAATGGGATGTATTCATATTAAATATAATGAAATTCTCTTTGAAATATGTGTGAGCTAGCTCACACATACAATATGTCTAATATTATTTGTAAATCTAATTGAATGTTGATTTTTTTGATTAGTAACCAATTTAATTAAGAGTTTGGAAATGACAATACCCTGACAAGAGAGAATTCACTTTGTTGTATGTAGAAAACACAAATGTCCACACTATGCCATTATTGGACAAGAAAGCAGGGAATGTAATCGAAGAAAATTTAGAAACTCTCTCTTTTTTGATGTGGGATAGAGTCTGTTCTCAAATATTCAAATGTTCAAGTTCAAAATTAGGTCTTCATCATGATCCAACCTTAAATAAATTTGAATGTACAACATTTAAGAAAATGATAAACTTATCTAGGGGTTCTATATATTTCAAAACAATTGATCAAAGTGTTGAATAAGAAAGGCTAAACTAAAAATTTGAGAAAACATAAATTTGATAAAAGTAAAAAACATACATTTATGAATCATCCAGAATGAGCACTTCCTTCTCAAATCTAGTTGCTTCCTCCTCAATCCCAGTGTCCCTCCCAAGCATACTCTTAGGTACTCTCTTCTTTACATTAGCCTATATAACACATTTCAAATTTCAAATTTTGAAAAATTAAATTTAAATGATTAGAACACATTAAATTTAAATGATTTTAAGACATTAAATGATACCCATGAACTCCCACCCTCTTCAAACTCTCCCAATGAGAATTGAGACAAGCCTGCCCAAGTAGTAGGAGATGGTATAAAGATATGTGAACAACACAACTAAGAACTAAATCTAGAATTCAATGTGTTCACAATTATACAAAATTATAAATGTTATTGATCTCTTATTTAAAAGAGTGGAAATTGAACAACTATTAGAAAACACATACCTGATTCAACCCATCCAAATTTAAACTTGTCGAATCAGGTCCCCTACCTACTGAAGATTCATTTAACATATCTCCAAACTGTAATTAATGGCAATAAAAACTTGATTATTTATATAGATACAATGATATCTAAATCTAGAATTAGAAGTAAATTATCAGAAAATGCGTCAAAATTTTCATAACTAGAATACATACCAATTTGCAGTTCGAGTCATTATTCTGAATGACCTTCTTCCAACCATCCTGACAAAATTTTTCATACTCCAAAACATCTTCTGCTGACATTGTAGCTAAATCCGCATCTATTTTATAAACAAATCTGGCCTGGGAATTTGCTTCTGCTCGTTGATGGTTCATGCCAGTATCAACACCATAAAAAATTGCTTCCAAATTTTCTCTGATTGCACTCCTGGCCTCTTTTTCAACCTCTGATGTAGCCTACAACTCTGAAAGTGAAGCAAATGTCCCTGTTGAGTGAAGTATTAAAGGTTGTGGAGGCCTCGACACTGCCACACTTCCATATGCCCCTTTGCGATCATATTTATGTCCTTTACCAGTCCTATAATATTTGGACGGTAGGCTAGTATAATCAGGGTGCATATGAAAGAAAAAATCTACAAAAAAATGTCTTGCAAAATATTGTGGAACCTCATCGTTCCATGACAATTTCCCATATATCGCCAAAAATCTGTTATACAGATTTCCTATAATGCCAGGGTGCTTAAAATATTGAACCTTCAACATCTTCCGCTTTGGGCCCTCTTTGAAATTGAACATGGAAATGGTGTTTTCTTTTGTAATTCTATTTTTTACTGCCTTCCATTTATTAGGACCCATCACCTCTGACTTTCGCCGCCTCATTAGATCGACAATTCTGTCAGTGGTTGGCCCCATCTTCTGATATGCATCCATAAAGTTTTCCAATGAATGCAAAACAATTTGAAAACTTTGTTTTCTCTCCTAGGGGAGTTCCAAGACCAACAAATCATTTTCCAAACTCTTTTTAACACCTGAGCATTGCTCAAGCGTCATTGCTTCAGTATTCCCTTCCCAGGGAAGTTCATCACCAACATCTGAAGGATAGGTGGACATAGGCATGTAATCTTTTGTTTCTTAATAACGCGGCCTCCTAAATCCACCTTCACCCTTTGCACTGACATTTGAATCTTATTGAAAACCACTCTCATTGTCGACCCTTGCTCTAAATTGATTGTCTACACACACATTTGAAAGTAACTTCAAGATTTAACCTCACATAAATTTAAATACAAAAAAATTCAACAAAAATAAACAAAATTTAAGAAACTTACCATAAATATTCTCTTGTCTAGAGGTATTCCCTACATTCTCAGGTGTAGGAGTATCGATGAAAAACCTATCTAAGAAGGTTTCATCCATAGCACTGGCTTGAACAAGTTTTGCAGTTGATCTATTTATAGACTCGTTTGAAAATCTCCTCTGATGAGATTGTTGTTGCTCACTCAGAGTCTCAGTCGAAGAAGGAGTTCTTGTTCTTCCTTCTTGAGAATACCTAGAGTGTTTGCGAGGAATATTTGGAGAATCTTGTGTCGACATCTCTCCTCAATATCTATCCACAATGCAAATTTTATCAATAAAAATGAAGAGATGTACACAAGTTCAAACAATTAAAAACACAAAGATAAATTAAAGTTTTAATCAATCAAGCCGAAGAGGTACTCGCTTATTAGAAGGTAAAAAGGCTAGACATTTGGCCATGAATCAATAAAATCAAAGATAAGTAAGGGTTCCATAGACAACATGGAAAATTATTATCCTTCACTCATCATCCATGCACAAAAAATAAGAGAATTTGAATCTATAGGTCTTTAAACACCAAAGTGACGACCTTCAATTTGGCTCCTAGCCAAATGCTCAGGCACAGAATGATGACTAAATGGATAAGTAACAAAATATAAAACCACAATATTTTCATAATAATCAATAAAACCCACATAGAGAATTCATTGAAATTACAATTTGGGTTCCTCAAGGGAAATCAATTCAAAAAAACAAAAAGCAAGGGGATTCATTAAAATTTCTGTATGGTTGGATCCACTAAAAAAAATGTATTAGAAAATTTATTTAAGATTCCTTAAAATTTCCCTATGGTTGGATCCACTAAGACCACATATAATGTAATGCATTAGAATCCCCAAAACAAAGAGTTTAACCTTCATAGCCTCACACACCCACTAACAACATAAGAAATCTTTAGTAAGTGGTGCACAATGACTTGTTATGCCTTTAATCTTGGCACATAAGAAATCTTGCTTTACTAAGTGGTTCACTCTTATCTAATCACATATTGGATAATGTTATATTATATAACATATGAACTGTGCAAATGTTATATTATATAGTTGGATCACTTGAGATATTTAACGACAAATTGTTGGATAGTTGTGGATATGGTTGAACTAAATACATAACTGTGAAATGCTTTATGGTTACCTAAAGTTACATAAAGAGACCTAATTGTGTACTATAAATTAAGGGATTTCTACATTGAGTGGATAACTACCCAAAAATAACTCAATAACATGTGCATATTCTTTGAACATGGTTCAATCCACTAAGACCACATATATATTCCTTATAACATTTCTTTATGAATCATTAAAGGTTCCCTATGGTTGGATCCACTAAAAAAATGTATAAGAACATTTCTTTAAGATCCCTTAAAAATTCCCTATGGTTGGATCCACAAAGATAACATATAATTCAATGCATTAGAATCCCCAAAACAAAGAGTTTATATTCATAAACTCACGCACCCACTAATAACATAAGAAATCTGTAGTAAGTGGTGCACAACAACTTGTTATGCCTTTAATTTTTGCACATATGAAATCTTGCTTTACTAAGTGGTGCACTCTTATCTGATCACAGGTTGGATAATGTTATATTATAAAACATATGAACTATGCAAATGTTATATTATATAGTTGGATCACTTGAGAGATTTAAGGACAAATTGTTGGATAGTTTTGGATATGGTTGAACTAAATACATAACTGTGAAATACTTTATGGTCACCTAAAGTTAAATAAAAGGATCTAATTGTACTACAAACTAAGGGATTTCTACATTGAGTGGATAACTACCCAAAATTAACTCAATAAAATGTGCATATTCTTTGAACATGGTTCAGTCCACTAAGAAAACATATATATTCCTTATAACATTTCTTTAAGAATCATTAAAAGTTCCCTATGGTTGGATCCACTAAAAAAATGTATAAGAACATTTCTTTAAGATCCCTTAAAAATTCCCTATGGTTAATCATCATCATCATCATCATCATAATGCAATGCATTAGAATCCCCAAAACAAAGAGTTTATATTCATAATCTCAGACACCCACTAATAACATGAGAAATCTTTAGTAAGTGGTGCACAACAACTTGTTATATATTTAATCTTGGCACATAAGAAATCTTGCTTTACTAAGTGGGGCACTCTTGTCTGATCACATATTGGATAATGTTATATTATAAAACATATGAAATGTGCAAATGTTATGTTATATAGTTGGATCACTTGAGAGATTTAAGGACAAATTGTGGGATAGTTGTGGATATGATTGAACTAAAGACATAACTATGAAATACTTTATGGTCACCTAAAGTTACATAAAGGGACCTAATTCTGTGCTATAAACTAAGGGATTTTTACATTGAGTGGATAGCTACCCAAAAATAACTCAATAGAATGTGCATATTTTTTAAACATGGTTCAATCCACTAAGACCACATATATATTCCTTATAACATTTCTTTATCAATCATTAAAATTTCCCTATGGTTGGATCCACTAAAAAAATGTATAAGAACATTTCTTTAAGATCCCTTAAAAATTCCCTATGGTTGGATCCAGAAATATCACATATAATGCAATGCATTAGAATCCCCAAAACAAAGAGTTTATATCCATAACCTCATGCACCCACTAATAACATAAGAAATATTTAGTAAGTGGTGCACAACAACTTGTTATTCCTTTAATCTTGGCACATAAGAAATCTTGCTTTACTAAGTGGTGCACTCTTGTCTGATCACAGATTGGATAATTTTATATTATAAAACACATGAACTATGCAAATGTTATATTATATAGTTGGATCACTTGAGAGATTTAAGGACAAATTGTTGGATGATTGTGGATATGGTTGAACTAAATACATAACTGTATGAAATACTTTATGGTCACCTAAAGTTACATAAAGGGACCTAATTGTGTACTATAAACTAAGGGATTTTTACATTGATTGGATAACTACCCAAAAATTACTCAATAGCATGTGCATATTAAAAGTTCCCTATGGTTGGATCCACTAAAAAATGTATAAGAACATTTATTTAAGATCCCTTAAAAATTCCCTATGGTTGGATACACAAATATCACATATAATGCAATGCATTAGAATCCCCAAAAAAAGAGTTTATATTCATAACCTCACACACCCACTAATAACATAAGAAATATTTAGTAAGTGGTGCATAACAACTTGTTATGCCTTTAATCTTGGCACATAATAACTATTTCTTTACCTAGTGGTGCACTCTTATCTGATCACAGATTGGATAATGTTATATTATATAACATATGAGTTGTGCAAATGTTATATTATATAGTTGGATCAATTGAGAGATTTAACGAAAAATTGTTGGATAGTTGCGGATATGGTTGAACTAAATACATAACTGTGAAATACTTTATGGTCACCTAAAGTTACATAAATGGACCTAATTGTGTACTATAAACTAAGAGATTTCTACATTGAGTGGATAACTACCCAAACTTAACTTAATAGCATGTGCATATTCTTTGAACATGGTTCAATACACTAATACAACATATATATTCCTTATAACATTTCTTTAAGAATCATTAAAATCTCCCTATGGTTGGATCCACTAAAAAATGTATTAGAACATTTCTTTAAGATCCCTTAAAAATTCCCTATGGTTGGATCCACAAAGACCACATATAATGAAATGCATTAGAATACCCAAAACAAATATTTTATATTCATAACCTCACACACCACTAATAATATGAGAAATCTTTAGTAAGTGGTGCACATCAACTTGTTATGCCTTTAATCTTGGCACATAAGAAATCTTGCTTTACTAAGTGGTGCACTCTTGTCTGATCACAGATTGGATAATGTTATATTATATAACATATGAACTGTGCAAATGTCGTATGAGGGTTGTTTGTATTCCTAATATAAAGTTGATGAGGTGATTGAAATGTAATATTTGTGAGGCTTAGTTGGAGTTAGAAATCTAGATAAAATATAGTCATATAAGGTGGCAATTCACGTTGATTGAGAGTAATCATGACAATAAATTCAAATGTAAGTGCATCATAACCTATTGTAAATATAGTAATGTGAGTTTTAATGGGATACATATTAAAAAGAAGATGATTTTGAGTGATTCTTAATTGTCACAAAATTTATGGTGGTAATGAAGCCTATTTCTACAAATAGTAATGTGAGTTTTAATGACATATATATTTTGAAGAAGATGCAATTGAGTGAGTCTTTTAATTTTCACAAAATTTATGGTTATAAAGGGTAATGTCTATAGACATCCACACTTCCCTCGCATTGTGGGAGGGTCATGCTATCCACACTCCCCTAGATGTGTGATGACTAATACTAGTTGTCTACTAGAGATATTAGGTCGAAAGGTTTGAAGATTTTGCATTTGGATTATCTCTAGAGTTAGTTCAATATTGTCAAAACTCCAACACATTTCAACAAAGGAAGGGATGGGAGATGTGAGATGGAATTAAGGGTTTAAAGGGAGCCCATTGATTTACTTTATTTATTTGTTTGCATTATTAGTTGTTAACATTTTAAAAATTACATTAGGAACATCGCTTGTTATTATTGTCTACATATTGATATGAGATATGTATGTGCTATCTATGCCTAAATATCCAACACACATACAATATTATGGTTTAATAAACACATTAGTTACTAATGTCTAGGTTATTAATGAATTAATTAATAAGTTGTCAATTTAAAGTTATATTATATGAATATAAATATCATCAATAAGATAATAATTAGTTCCCATCTTTAAATTTTATATGAAGTTATAATAATTAGTTCCCATCTAAGACTCTTTTATTTCTATATTAGACTTTATTATCCAAAATGAATTATTCGTTATAATTATTCCTTTAGTCAAAGGGTCACTACAATTGGAAAAACCACCAAAGTGGGAGACAAGTTCCTTTTTGAGGAGTTTACAATGATAAGAGTCTATGGTTTGGAAGAGAAGCCATATCAAAAGTGAGTGTTGAATTTGGTAGAGAAGCCATATCAAGAGACAAAAAAAAGTCAAATTCATTCAGTTACTGACTAAAAAGCCAAGAATATTAAATTAAATATTGATTGGATGAATTTCAAGGAAAAACCAAATCTACACAAGTATGTGCAAAGACTAAAAATTCAGCCATGAATCAATCAACTCAAAGATAAATAAGGGATAGACGGCATAGAAAATTATTATCCTTCACTCATCATCCATGCATAGAAAAGCATGGCATTTGAATATATAGATCTTTAAACACCAAAGTGATGACCGTTGATTCGGCTCCTGGCTGACTACTCAGGCACATACTGATGACTAAAGGGATAAGGGACAAAAGATAAAACCATAATCTTTTCATAATAATCAATAAAACCCACACATAGAAGTCATTGAAATCAGAAGTTGGGTTCACCAAGGGAAATCAATTCAAAACAACAACGATGGGATGGTAGATGCGAGATGGGATGGTAGACTTTAATGGTTGAGATAAGTCTAGACAACCTCATTATATAATTAGAATCAAAGAGTTCCAAAAACACTAGAGACAAATAATGTGGTTGACCAAGAAACATTTCCATGGTTTAATCTTTGTGGTGTACCACATGACCAATACACTTGTTTAGTTTCCAAAGAGGCTTTCGAACAAGCAAAGTGAAGCTAATATTGATAAGCCAAATGATCTAAATAATTATGTGGGTGAATGGACAAGTATGATCGACAATGTTTCTAATGATCAAACAAATGAAAGAATCATTGATCCTACCATCATTGATAGGGAATTATCACCCAATCCATCCCAAGAGGAATTCAAGAGGATAATTTGTGAGAAGGATTGGGTTACTTACAAATGTAGGGGTAAACATATTAAAAAACAAGCCAAAAGTAATCCAACTCAAAGTAACCTAATTTAATGTCTAACCAATCCAAATACCAGTAATGAAAATCAAATAAATACAAGTAAGTGACCACATGGAACTCCTAAAGGAACCCAACCAACTCAAGTTATGAAGAAAAAGTGGTTACTTTAAAAAAAAAAGGTTATGAATTGTTTTTGCATAATTGTATGTTGGATTCTAGGGAATTAAAAAATGTTATGCCAATAAAATTTATGAAAATATTAGGACTTGAAACCACCAAAACTTATAGTAAACAACTTGGTGGTTTCATTCCATGGCCCTGAGATCCTTGAAGAAGAAACCATTGTGAAAAGTAATTGGTTTTAAGAAATTCTATCATTTAGATATTAAAATGACATCTTAATGAGAACATATGCATTGTATTTTAGGAGGAAAACTAGCATACCATTATTAGTGATTTTTTATTTATTTATATAATTTTCTCATTAATTAAGGTTATATATTTTGGAAGTTTTAATTCAATTTCCTAAGTTTCAACATTTTACACCATATTCTAATATGTTGTGTATGTAGCCAATAATTCTTCCTAGTAATGAGATTATCTTTTTTTTTATATAGATTTCTATTACAATTGACATGTGATGAGAGGAAAGCATTAGCTTACATCAACTCTTACATTTTTTCCTTTAAAGAAAAGATAATATAGTTTATTCATAATTTCATTAGTTGAGTTTCATTTGCATCATGAATTTCTTAAAATACATCCCAAAATACATATTAAATAAACTCAAATTTAATCACCATGGATTTCATCAACATATACATTAACATAAAACAATGGTCATATTCACAATGGTTCCATGAATGTAACAACCATTGTATAACTCTATGCATGCAAATCCAATTTTAGATGTTAGTTTAAAAAATAAAAACATTATTGTAAAAGTTGCTTGTATCAAAAAATAAGAGAACAATGTTGTCACAACAAAACTGTATTTATTGTTCTCTATATCAATGAAATTGTAATGAAGTATTTCTTTAAAGTTAAATACATAAACACACACTAAACTGGGAGTTGATTTGATTATCATCCAAGAACTTCCTAAAACTACTTAAAAAGAAAAATCACATCAAAACATTTTATACTTGACAACAAATAACTAAATATTAGTACACAAGACAAGTAAGAGTGATTTTGAAAATGTATCATAAAAAATAGATGTGGTCCAATATTAACAACTTAATATTTAAAAATACACAATTAAGGAAAACATAACAATGGTATTACATAATCACTACTTTCTAAATCCAAATGTATTGACATAATTTTGTCAACGTTGTACTAATTTTGCTCCTATTGTAATAACTACTATAGACATATTTTTATATTTCAAGCTTTTTTTAGGTCTGTGAAATATTGTGATATGTACTAGGTCCTTTATGGTGATGTTTCTTTACAATTGTTGTCAGAGTCTAATTTTGGTCAGTTTGGGCACTATTCTGGGTAGTGGTGGCCCTGTAGCAGTCATGCTTAGCCCCAGGTCTCACTGTATATAGTTAGAATAACTAGTCTATGTTCTGTCTATGTTCTGCAACTCTGTCTATTTGCTTAGCAGTTGTATGGATTTCATATGTAACTTGTAATGTCCCCACTTTGGGACATCATCACAGGGCAGAGATTTATGATGACCAGAGTAACCAGATGGGTGCTGGAGCGAGTACAGGGGTATTTGAGAGGCATTGTGGGGTCCAGATTGCATTGATGATCATATTCCATCATTATGAGCCATTCCGCATAGGTTGGATTTGGTTTCATTGCATTCCGACGATTTCCGTGATTTTGACTATTTTGAGCTATAAGTCAATGGAATTCACTGAAGAGGTCATTTTGGGCACATTACTTGGAGGAACCTCTCAGTGTAATAGCTCATTGGAATCAGGAGGAGAAACACTACAGGATGGGA